>JAIUZE010002022.1:0-29126 GCA_022085475.1 Heliosperma pusillum
ACACAAATTCTTATTTCAGAACGAGGTATCCGTCTTAAACTTAAGACGGATACCATATTCTCTCACAAAATACCCATCAAGGGTGAGTGGAGAGCACATGGGGAGAGCCCACCTTGTCCCCTCTACCCATTTCCTCTCACAAAATACCCGTTGTAAGATCCGACCCGTCTTAAGCAAGACCTACTGTACTTTTTATTGCATCGAATATCATACAACATTTGTTATATTTATAGCAACCCCTTTTGTATATTTACGCATATAACATTATTAAGAATTCATGTGGAATTGCTTTTACGAAAATAATTTACATGAATTTGATTTTTCGGTGTCAGTCCAAATCCTTGATCAACCAATCAATGTCTAAGTAATATTGAGCGGGTAATTCCTTTAACTGTCCACCTTAACAACACCGGAATTGAAATTTGTTTCACTTCACATTGAGAATAAGAAATTACTTAACCTTCCACATTCATGCTGATAATATAAGCTAGAAAATTTAGCAATATTTGGTATTTACTCTGTATAATATAAAATCATTTGCGGAATTCAAGCATAACACGTTCTAATAAAATATCTAGGACATCAATTTCTCGTTTTTTTTCTTCAAATTAATACATTATTTTAGTGAAAAATCTTATCACGCAACTACACAATAAATGATCAAGATGTTCCTAGCCAATTTATGAAAATGATGCCTTAGTTATTGTCAAAAAAACAAACAAAAAAAGTAAGCATAGTCCAAATTCAACCAAAAGAAAACAAACAAATAAATAAAAGATGGCAAATTGAACAAAGCCTAAGAAGGTGTACTTGTACAAGTTAAGTATATAACTTCACCAAGAAATAGCCGATAGCTACCAAAGACGGTTTATATATGACGTGTTTCCATTGGCATCATCATAATAAGAGTTTCAATTTTAGGATGGATTATTCCCTAAGAAAACTAGTTTTATCCCTCTATAAACAGTAAGTGGATTGTACCCAGGGGCGGACCGGGGGGGTCGCACAGCACCGCACGTGCACCCCCTCGGATTTTGGGATTTTTTTAAAAAAAAAAAAGGTTTACACAAACTATGAATAACATTTATGTGCAATATAGAATAAGAAAAGTAGTTTGGTGTAGTGGATAAAGTCTTTGAATGTGGGAGAAGAGGTTGGGGTTCAAGCCTCCATAACTCCTTTTGGAGTAGTATTTTTTATTTGAAACTATATAACTTCCCTCAAGTCCCTCCTTTTTTGCTCCAAACACTAAAATTCCAATTTCTCGATTTTATACTTTGATTGTTAATTTCAAATTTTATTTGCTTTGACGATCAATTTCAATTCGTTCACTTTCATTTTTGTAATCTAGATTGTTAATTCCAAGTTCTCTATGATGAATTTAATTTATCAATAATTTTGTTATAAGACTTTGTTGTCTATTTATGTTATGAATATTGATAACTTAGTCTTTTACTGCTTCGACGACCGATATCAAATTCAAATTTTCCAATTTGTAATTTGATTGTTAATTTCAAATTCGATTAGCTTAGACGGCCAAGTTCAATTCACCCAATTCCAATTTTGTAATTTTGATTGTTAATTACAAGTTCGATATGATGAATTTAACTATTTAATTTATCAATTTTTTTTGTCCATTTGTGCTATGAATATTTTTTTTGTCTAAGTGATAACAATGTTGTATTGAACCATTCATAACATGAAATCTGGCTTGTTTGATGACATTAATTTCATTTATTTGTATTTTTTTTACGACCATTGACTTTTAACACAAAGAAAAATTCTAATTATTAGCTATTTTTTCATATTATACGCAAAAAAAAAAATTATTTAAATGTGCACCCCCAATTATAAAGCTCTGGGTCCGCCACTGATTGTACCTCTGAGGTACTACCACATAAAATATAGTTTTTGAGCTTTACAATAAAGTTTTTGAGTATAGTATAGTTTTACTATAAAGTTTTTTGAGTTTATTAATTTAAAAATTAAGCTCAAAAAAATTACAATAACACTCAAAAACCATCATATATAAGATGTAAAATTTAATTTATTAACTTTAAAAAGCTCGAAAAAAATGCACAAAAACTCAAAATCATAATACTCTCAGGTAGTACCTCCGATGTATAATCCTTTTTCTCCTCTATAAATTGCACGAGTTTGTTTTTAAAACATTATTTTTATCAAATACTTAATAAAATTAATAATAATGTTAACTTTTGAAATTCACATACGCAAATATAGAATACTTCATATAAAATATTAAACCCAACATGTGAGCATCCTTGTATCGAACATGAAATAAGTATAAAAAAATTCAAACATTCTAAATAACATTATGAATTAAAAAATTATACAAAAACCTTAATGTTTATAATTACTACATTAACATTGATGTAAGTACTGATATGGTTAAAGCAATAATAACAAAGTTGATTTATTTTTTAGGCAAATTATATTTTTTAATTGTAAAACAGTTAGCATACACCAATTTTGACTTGTCTTTTCTGAGCATGTTCCGACACAAGTCACCCGACTTATTTCCGACATGACCAATATTATAAACTAACCCGTTTGAATAATTTAGATAGCAATAAACCATGTAATCCAACGGATGTTTTAAATTAAATTACATTTTAATAATGTGAATATGTAATAAATTGATAGTTTTTTACCAATTAGTATTCACTTCATTAAAATGTAATTTATTTGGTTGATTATTTTATTTATAATTTTGTAAACTGGTGTGATTATAAATTACTCCCTCCATTCATTTCTTTTCTTCTCATTTCTTTTTTCACAGTCTCCAAGACGGAACTTTGACCAAACATTTTCGTCCTGTAAATGTTACTTTTTGTCGCACAAAAATATATTTTGTGAAAGATGATTTGATAATAAATGTAAATATTTAAGTTTTGTGTATCAATAATTATAATTCTTCAATATATTTACGGTAAAGTTTTGATAACTTTGACCCTCAAAATTGAAATGGGAAGAAAATAGGTGGATGAAGGGAGTATATAATTTAATTTATAAGTATATTTATATTATTTTTAATATTATTTTCCAATAAAACTGACATGATTAATCAACATCAATTTATGATTATATCATCTTTCAATATAAGGAGAGTATTTTTAGTTACATGAGTATTTTCTTAATAATTACTATAAAGGTGGAAAAAAATATATGAAGTGAATTTTTAATTTATATTTGGTACAAAATCAATAATCCCTAAAAAAAATGTGTACTAAATTTTCACTGGAATTATTCGTAAAGATGAAAATAAAAAATTTAATACATAAAACATTTTATAAATATTACTCATATTTTTATTTCAAAATAAAATAAAATATTACTCATATTTTAGAAGGTACTTCCTCCATTCAACTCCACCCTACCACTTTTTTTTTTGTACACTATTCACAAGCGATTCATAATTGCAATTTTTTCTCAATATATAAGTAAAAAATATATTCATGTGTGATCTTGTTTGATTCGTCTTTACGAGTACATTATTAATATCTAACTTTTATAATTTTTGCAAACACATAACTAACAATATTTACCGTGTAAAACCCGTCTCGACAAATGTGGAAATTTTTTTTGGTAGAGTGGAGTTGAATGGAGGAAGTATATTTTAATTAAATGAAGTTAGAAAGTTGGTGAGCCCTTGTATACATGATGAGGCGGCTTCACCAAATGACGCTAAATGTTTGTGTTTTAATAGAAGAAAGATTTGAAAAAAAAAAGTGGATTACTGATTTGAGAATATGTTAAATAATTATTTTTTTGATAAGGAAAAAAAACTAGGTAGAAAGAAATCAACCTATAACATCCTTGCGGATGTAAACGGTAAAAAAAAGTCTCACTTTTAATTTACCGAGAAATTCAAAATACAACTAAGAAAGATGAGAATATGTTAAATATTGTTAATGCTTATAATGCTTGTTTGTATAATTTTTATGAGGGTTAATACGCTATGTTCGGTGAACCTCATGATTAGGTCAACACTTTAATGGTACAAAACTACAAACTATAGAACATGATTTTTCAAATTTGTAACTTCTTTTTGTTTAATTTTTTTGAGTAACTCTTACATAAAGGGTATTAGGCGCTAGACTCATTGTTAACTACTCTCTTTGTCACTGTAGATACATTTGCTTTACTTTTCCTTCATAAAATAATGCAAACATAAACTATTCACTGAGACAACATAGTATAACCATTTTGATCATTTGGAATTTTGGAATTTTGGAATTTTAGAATTTTATTCCACAACAATATCATTTATAGATTATAGATTCAGTCTTTAATCGACCATTCTTTCTTAAAAACCCAATTCGAAAAGTAAAGAGTCATTTAAAATTTAAATGAAAATAGTACACTTGATAATAATTAATCTGAAAAAAAAAACTCCACCATCATCCTCATTCCTTTTCCTTGCATTTTTACCGTGTATAGATGCCTGAAAGTATAAATTATCTTCAATTCTTTTGGCTAGATGATTATTGTTGTACATCTACTTCTAAACACACACATACATTGATAATTTGATACCAATAAAAACTTATGGGGGGCGTTTGTTTTGAGGGAGGAAGGGAATGGCATTGAATGTCATACGACTAAGGAACGGATTCTAAATCCTATATACTTGTTTTAAACTGTATGATTGAACCTTGGAATAAAATGGAATGAAATATCAAACATTATGAAATGAAGTTTGAATCTTGGGGGTAAAGATTGGATATGAGATTACACAGGGTTGTAATGTAATTAGAATCCATCCGGAATCTAACTCAATTTCAAAATGCCCAAACCAAACACTAGAATGGATCAAATCCATTCCATTTCATTCCAACTCCCTCAACCAAATATGCCTTAGATCTTAATAAGAGATTACTCTAACGTACTCTGCAGACTAAAAAAAGGTTATGATAACGCCACTATTGTTCCGTTTAACGTCACTCAAATACAAGTTACATATAGCTTAGAACTGACAAATGGGTCAATCGGGTTGGATGAGGTCGGGCCAATTTTGGGTTTGCTGCATTTGAGTCGGGTTCATGTCGGGCCAGGGTATTTCGGGTTTGAGTTATTTTCTTATAAGCCATCACCAAGTTATTCATGGATAATCAGTTGCAACAATGAACACTCGAGTAAGTTTATTGTGGGTGAGGTGAATTCGGGTTTCGGGTTAGGTTCTGATAGGGCTATTCAGGTCAAATTAGTTTTGTCAAGTCTAGTATAAGATTATTTTACTATTCACTGTCTTACAAGCAAACTTGAGTGACATTAAACATACTCCCCCCGTCTCGGTGATTTGTTTACCCTTACTTTTGGCACATTATTAAGGAAATGGTAATGGACCATTTATGGTGGTACTTGACGGATGACATGTGAACAATAATCACATTGAGTGATCAAATTACTCATAAACTACATTTCTAATCTAATATAGAATGGTAAACAAATGAATGAGACACTCTAAAATAGAATTGGTAAACAAATGACCGGGACAAAGGGAATAATAGTTGTGAGTTGTGACGTTATCATTTCCCTAAACATCATACGTGAGAGCTTTACTATTCCTGTGATCTACCTAAATAGCCAGATCGAATCCGAACTAAATCGAAGTATAAACGGTCAATAGTATTCTACTAATATACACACCTACAAATTGACTTATTACAATTTACACACAATAATATCTATCTACAACAATTATCTCCCAACACATATGGATTTGATCAAAACACAAACACACCGCCCAAAAGTGGGAAATCTGTACTTATATACACCACACCTTATTATTTTATCATCTTTCTAACTTCAATCACCATTTCTACAGCAACCCATTTCCCCATCTTATAATTACTATAAACCCATTTCCTGTCTTTCCTTCCTTTCAATTGGAAGGAAATTTTACCCTTTAATCTTTCATTTTTCTTCAGGTATATAATATATACTCCTATTTATCTACTTATTAGCTTTAATTTTGCTTGCTTTTTTGCAATTCTCAACTTTAACTATGCTTGTTTGAGCTGTGATTTTGAGTTTTTTTTACTAAGTACTTAATTTTTTGGGATGTAAAGTTGAATTTTTTATGTGGGTTGTTATAAAGTTGCTATTTTTGCTTGGAAAATAGTCAAATACTTGAGGTTGCTATTTTAAGATGTGGGTTTTTGATGGTCTCCTGTGTTTTAATCTGGGTTTGTTGAGAATTGAATTAGAATTTATGGGGTTTTAATAGTTTTGCTTTTTTGGGGATTATTTCTTTCTAATTTTTGATTTCAGTGAAGGGGTTGACTGACTGACTGACTGTATTTGTTCAGTAGAGATTGTGTTCCACTTTTGATGGGAGTGATTGTTGTGTGAGACCGTCTCACAGTGTAAGACGATCCATTTGCATAAAAATCTTCTTTTATTGGCAATAAATGAATTATTTTTCCTAGAAAAGGTCTTTTTTACGGTGTGAGACCGTCTTATTCTAAGCAGATAAAAACAATCATTTATTGCTAGTAATAAAAGGCTGTTTTACAAATAAAATGATCGTCTCAAACTTAAAGATGATCTAATTGTAATTCTGTGATGTGTTTTTTTAAAAGACTATCAATGGTTGTTAAAACTTATGTTAAGTTCAGGACTATTAGTGTTTGATTATGGTTTTAATGATGGATTAGTAGGCATCTCATTTGTTTTTCTGTTACTTAAGAATGGATAAAGGCTTGTTCTATGAATATATAGGTGTTCGAGGGTGTTTTTCTGGTGTCCCAAAGAAAATGGAAGGATGTTTTTGTCACTAGTTGTCTATTACTCTGCATATGATTATATGTTTTTCTAAAATTGATGATGTTATATCTTTGTGCAAATTATCTTTAAGTGACTGAAATAATGTCGTTTTACCCATCTACAATAGGTGGGTAGCTAGTTAAATATTTGAAGACTTGCGACCTTGGCTTTCGTAGACTGAAATAATAATTTTGGTTTTGGTTGAAGATATATCATTTCGGATGGCAAATTTAGAGAGTTGAATTGAGCTCATGAACTTGATTGGCTAGCTTGTTATGTCATCGTGTTCTGTTTGTGTGTAGAGTATGATTGCTCTAATTGTGTGCTAAGTTCTTGTGAAGATTGCTCATATTTTTTACTGAGCAATTTTTTTTTGGTCTGTAGCATTTAAAGTAAAACTAATGTCTGAGATCATGCTGTCATGGGCTTTTTTAGCGAGATCCTCAAACCCAAATTGCTGTTGGTTGGCTTTGGTTTTTGGCCCTTTTCTGCGGTTTTAATGTGTGCCTAAATGTTTTCCGTTGGAGGACATCAGAAGCTATGTTCTTTTCTCTACTTCTGCTGAAAATTTACACTCAGTAATTCATCAATGGCTCAATGGTCATATGTATTAGTTGATCTGTGAACTATTTATATTAAAACCCGTGTCATAGGTTCCTTTTTAATTTTTACTGGGCTCTGGTTGCAAATTTTATGTCACACATGTCATTTGTGATCGTGGACTTCAACATTCATAGTTTTGTTAACCATGTATTTGTTTTTAAGTGCAGATTAACCTGTATGCTTCATGGCCGGGGCTTTACTTCAATCCACTAATATCCCTGCTACATTTGCCTATCAAAGAAATGGACAATTTCAGAGATCAGGAAAGAGTAGAAAGGCTGTGAAAATGATGGCCACCCTTCAAGCACCTGGTTATCAAATAAATAGTTTCTCGGGGTTGCGTGGTGGTAACTCTTTGGATACCTTAGGATCTACTAATGACTGTTTTTATACCAAAATGAGGGCGGTTTTATCTGTACGAAGAGGGACAGCCAGCCGGGGTGTGGTTAGAGCAATGTTTGAACGTTTCACTGAGAAAGCTATTAAAGTCATCATGCTTGCTCAAGAGGAGGCTAGACGGTTAGGGCATAATTTTGTCGGAACTGAGCAAATTCTGTTGGGTCTTATTGGAGAAGGCACAGGTATAGCTGCCAAGGTTCTAAAGTCAATGGGAATTAATCTCAAAGATGCCCGTGTAGAAGTTGAGAAGATAATTGGAAGAGGTAGTGGTTTTGTTGCTGTTGAGATTCCGTTCACTCCTCGTGCGAAGCGCGTGTTGGAACTTTCATTGGAGGAGGCTCGGCAACTTGGTAAGTCAATGAGACTATGAGTTACGAAATAGAAGATGAACTTGGTTTTTTATGAAAACACCATCTGTTAAACTAATTCATATTATTTTCGATGTGTGCTACTTGTATTACCTTCAGTCACTCTTTTATGTCTCTTTAATGACTTTTTAACTCCATGTGTTTTTGAATATATTCGAATGGAGGCATTCCTCTAGAGCCACATGTTTGTGGAAAAAGTCATTGCCTCGGATTTGCAAGGAGTTTTTGCTAATTCAGGGACAGTGTGAATATCCAGCAGATGGTTCTCATCATTTCTGAGGGCATGGATTTTTATATATTGATAAAGGCCACATTATTGATTTTGTGGTTGAAAAATCAAGTTGGGCTAAATGCAAATTTAGTTTTGCCTTTGTGTGTGCCATCTTTTCTAGTTCCTAAATGCCATTTTAATTTTCGTAACTCCTTCCGATTCTCCTATGTTCATGTTACCCTCTTTGGTGCATGAACTCATTATTATTTCGTGATGCTAACATAGAGGTAAATGTTCCGTATACGAGACGAGGGACTAATGCTCGTGTCGTTTATTAATTTCATTGGCTTTATCACATGTTCATAATTCTGACATAATTGCTTTGTTATAATAGGACACAACTATATTGGATCTGAACACTTGCTTTTGGGACTTCTTCGTGAGGGCGAGGGAGTGGCTGCTCGCGTTCTAGAGAACTTGGGTGCTGAGCCAAGTAACATTCGAACACAGGTTAAAAAGTATTATTTTTTTAACCTATATTATCATCGTGTATGGAACTTAGTCTATAAAAGCAAATGTTTATTTTTGTTGGGTTGGATAGGTTATTCGTATGGTGGGTGAGAACACAGAAACTGTTGGCGCTGGCGTTGGTGGAGGCACCTCTGGAAATAAGACTCCCACCTTGGAGGAGTATGGAACAAATCTGACAAAGCTTGCAGAAGAGGTGAGTGTTAATACACTTGTGATAATTGTTAGTATTTTTTAGTAGGGCATTTAAAACATGTACACCTTCGGATTCAAAGAGTTTTACCACTTTGACTTTTTAAGGTTAAATTATTAGTTTATTACTCCCTCCATTTTATTGAGTTAGCCCCATTGTCCGACTTTGTGAGCGGAAAAGTTGGGTCATGGGGCTAACTCCATAAAATGGAGCTAGTATTACTTGCACCATTAAAATATAAAACTATAATATGGTCCTAAAATATACATCTTCCTCGCCGAAACATCTTTCGCAAAATTATATTTCTAACAAAAAAAAGTAATGTATAAATCCATAAAAATGAGGTTATCACTTAGCAAAGTGGTAATTGGCATGCTTTTTAGAATCAAAGTGAGTATTTTAAAAAGTTTGACTGTCATTGGCTAAATTGCTATTGTTTTCATCCTTGAAGGGGAAATTGGATCCTGTTGTCGGAAGGCAGCCGCAGATTGAGCGTGTAACCCAGATTCTTGGTAGAAGAACAAAGAACAACCCTTGTCTTATTGGTGAGCCAGGAGTTGGCAAAACCGCTATTGCCGAGGGTCTTGCACAAAGAATAGCAAATGGCGATGTTCCTGAAACAATTGAGGGAAAGAAGGTATCACACTGCACATTAACATATGCTGAAGAACATTGGTTACCTTTCAGTACTCTGTAACAGTGTAACCTCATAGAAACATGGTCACGTTAGCAGTTAGCTATACCTCATTCATACTTTCTGTTTTAGACAACTCGTGATGATAAAAATTAGATGCGACGCATCTGTGTAAAATTGTACTCCTTATCAATATTACTAAATAGTCTGGATTATTGCACCATCTTTTAATACAGCTTTTAGTTTAACTGCTCTATGGAAGATTTTATCCATTATTGACATAGTATTAATTTGAATTGCAGGTTATAACCCTCGATATGGGTCTTCTGGTTGCTGGAACAAAATACCGTGGAGAGTTTGAGGAAAGACTGAAGAAGTTGATGGAGGAAATCAAGCAGAGTGATGATATCATCCTTTTCATTGATGAGGTACACACTTTGATTGGGGCAGGAGCGGCAGAAGGAGCGATTGATGCTGCCAACATTTTAAAACCAGCTCTTGCTAGAGGTGAATTACAGGTATGCTAAATAATTCCCTTCAGATGAAGTTGGTTCATTTTTGCGGGCCCTACTTTTGCTTATATGCTTACATATCCTTGAGGAAGGTGTCTAATTTTGTGTGGTTGCTTGTAGTGCATTGGAGCCACCACCATTGATGAATACAGGAAACATATTGAGAAAGATCCTGCACTAGAGAGAAGATTTCAGCCTGTAAAAGTGCCGGAACCAACTGTAGATGAAACTATACAAATTCTGAAAGGGCTCCGTGAACGCTATGAGATACATCATAAGCTTCGCTACACTGACGAATCCCTGGAGGCGGCAGCACGGCTCTCTTACCAGTATATCAGGTTTGTCTTTCATTGAATTTGTTGCCATTTCGCCTGGCTTAGTTGCATGTCATTTGGCTGCTGTCATGCTGTCTACTCTCTCCAACCCAAAATCTTCCTCCTATTTTCTTTATACACGGTTCTTAAGAAAAATCAGTATAATGCACTAATAAATGGGCCGGTGGCGACACTTAGTAGAAACCCTCGTTAAGAAAAAGTGATTTTAACTTAAAAACAATGCCCACCAGATACCGCCACGATAATCTCCAGTACAACAAAGCTTAGATCGGAGCTACTGTCGGAGAAGGAAACTTCTGACTACCCACAAGACACTCCATCTCAACCACCCTCAACCCCGGTCCCACGTCATTGTCTGTCCCCATGTCGTGTGTAGATTAAAGTTGAATTTGAGAAGAAAAGGTTGTTAGAGCTAGGAAGAGGAGCGACTGGAGGTGGTGGGTTGGTCATTTTTGAGGTTGGTGGGCCAGGATGGTGGTGAGCCAGTTAGGGTGACTACTGGCTAGTGAAAAAGTTGAGAGTTGAGAAATTTTTAGAGGTTTTCCTTTGTTGGGCATAGATTTCTAGGAAGATTGCTTTTTTAGTTGGTGGTGTGGAGTGATGTGGCAAAGAGTTGGAAAAAACCTTCTACTGTTGTGGATGCCAATATGGATTTGACCGATCTTGGTTACTGCTTCTGCGAGTATTACTTGAGTGCGCTTGTGCTGAAACATTATGGTCTAAAAGCTGTACTACTGGATGATACATACAGTGCGACCAAACATGATATGTTTAGGACTGTGTGACGGGTGCAGAAATGAGAAATGCATCTCTCTAGGTAGCTTGTTTCATGATTTGTGGATCGGTTATTTGTAATTGTAATCAATCATGATACATGGTAATCTTGATTGGTTCGCTTATCAAATCAAATTAAATTGACTATTATCAGACGACTAAAAATTGCTTTGTTTACTTGAAATGCTCTTTCAATTGTTAATCTAGTAAGCAATTGGTCAGCTAGCAATAAAGAACAGCAAAAATGAAATTATGGCTGTATGAGACTAGTATGTTTTTGCTACTTAGAGAATATTCTTCTGTACATAACTTTAATCCCGTGCGCTTCACCGCTTCTACTGGTATGTCCTTTACAAACTAACCTGGGGGCCGGGGTTGGTAAGATGGCCACTTTATATTTTCTTCCTACTTTTTCCCCTTGAGATGGATAGAATTGGTATATACCCTTCTCTACCGTCGTACTGATTTTGTTCCTTTTGCTACAGTGACCGTTTCCTGCCTGATAAAGCTATAGATCTTATTGATGAAGCTGGTTCTCGGGTTAGATTGCGCCATGCACAGGTACAAGTTTGTGGTCAACATCTCATGTTCATTCTATTTATCACTCTCTTTTTTCTTACAGTTTTAGTTTTCTGCAGCTGCCCGAAGAAGCTAGGGAGCTTGAAAAAGAACTCCGACAAATTACAAAGGAAAAGAATGACTCTGTCCGGGGCCAAGACTTTGAAAAGGTAATCTGTGTCTAGCTTTTTCAACAGCTTTTACATTTTTTTTAATAAGATGCAATGTAAAAGTTTTTCATTGTCGTTTTCATTTTTCTTGTTTCGTAATTATCATTATCATGGGCAGGCTGGAGAGTTGCGTGACCGAGAAATGGACCTCAAGGCCCAGATATCTGCTATGATCGAGAAAAACAAGGAAATGAGCAAGGCCGAAACTGAAGCTGGTGATGTGGGGCCTATCGTGACAGAAGTGGACATTCAGCATATTGTTGCTTCTTGGACTGGCATTCCTGTTGACAAAGTGTCTGTTGACGAATCCGACCGCCTCCTAAGAATGGAGGAAACACTTCATACCAGAATTATCGGTCAAGATGAGGCTGTAAAAGCTATTAGCCGTGCCATTCGTCGTGCTCGTGTAGGTCTTAAGAATCCAAACCGTCCCATCGCTAGCTTTATATTCTCCGGCCCAACTGGTGTTGGGAAATCTGAGCTTGCAAAAGCCTTAGCTGCCTACTACTTTGGATCCGAAGAAGCCATGATCCGGCTTGATATGAGTGAGTTTATGGAGAGACACACTGTCTCCAAGTTAATCGGATCACCCCCAGGTTACGTGGGTTACACCGAGGGTGGTCAACTAACCGAGGCCGTCAGGCGTCGGCCTTACACGGTGGTTCTCTTTGATGAGATTGAGAAGGCCCATCCCGATGTATTCAACATGATGCTTCAAATACTCGAAGATGGGAGGTTGACCGATAGCAAAGGCCGTACAGTTGACTTTAAGAACACCCTCCTAATTATGACATCAAATGTCGGAAGCAGCGTTATTGAGAAAGGCGGGCGTAAGATAGGGTTCGACCTCGATTACGACGAGAAGGATAGCAGTTACAACAGAATCAAGAGCCTGGTGACAGAGGAGTTGAAGCAGTACTTCCGGCCCGAATTCTTGAATAGATTGGATGAGATGATTGTGTTCAGGCAGCTAACAAAATTAGAGGTGAAGGAGATTGCAGATATAATGTTGAAGGAAGTTTTTGGGAGGTTGAAAACTAAGGAGATTGAACTCCAAGTAACCGAGAGATTCCGAGACCGCGTGGTGGACGAGGGTTACAACCCGAGCTACGGGGCTCGGCCTTTGAGACGAGCCATTATGAGACTTCTCGAGGACAGCATGGCTGAGAAAATGCTCGCCCGAGAAATAAAAGAGGGAGACTCTGTGATCGTCGATGTCGACTCAGACGGAAATGTTATTGTTCTTAACGGGAGTAGCGGTGCACCTCCCGAGTCCTTGCCTGAGGTTATCACAGTCTAATAAAACCTTGGGGCCCTAATTAGTAGATTGAAAACTAAATGTACTTACTATTTTTCATAAATATTGTAGTAAAAGTAATTTCTATCCCTTGGTTCAATGTTAACTTATTTTAAATTTTTTTTATCATTGCTGAAGGATACGTCCTCAAAGCAAATTGCCAAGGTAAACTTTGTATGTTGTTGATTTGCGTTCTCTCGAACACCAAGTCTATGAAGAAATCACATACGACTCGAGTAGATTAAATACTTATCAAATGTCCTTGTATATAAGAAAGAATCTGAATTTTGTGGTTGAGAATTGAGATTGAGGAAATAATTGTATTTTGTGTACTAGGTTGTTTAGATTTTACCCAAGTTTTGCTTAAGATAATATTATTCGTCTTAAAATCAAGATGGTTTAAATATTTTAGAACTGTACATTACAAAATTCAATAAGTAATATCTGGAATAATGTATTACCCAAAGACCAAGGAATCTGAAGTTAATAATTTTCGTTTACAATAAAAATGAATAATGATTTTTCTGTTGTACTACAGCCTAACCCAGAAGAACAAAGAACAACCCTTGTCTTGTTGGTGAGACATAAGTTGAAAAACAGCAATTGCCGAGGGCCTAGCACAAAAAATATCAGATGACGATGTTCCTGAAACAATTGACGGAAAAAAGGTATCACGCACCTTGTACATTATTACTCGTATATGTCATCGGACAATTTTATGTTTTTGGTAACTCGTGTCAAGTTCGCTCACTCATCGTGGTAAGGTTGTACTCCGTATATATATCGATATACAATGTGTCAAACTGTGGATGTTCAACATCAACTTGTACACATACATGTAAGTGATGTAACTATGTAAGTTCTTTATGCTTGCTTTTTTTGAGATGCAAATTTATGACAAAGAGGGAATGTTAGGTTGGAGATGGACTGTGGACACATGAATATTTCATTTAACATTCATTGATTAATAGCCATGTTAGTTGTACCTATACGTTTTTCTTTTGGAACGTCCAAACTAATTCAATACATTTCAACTTTTAGCAACTAAAATAGAGTTTTTGCAACACGGAACAAGGGGGCAGGTGCGTCTTGCAGGGGACTTAAAATCCAAACGATAATTCAAGGGTTGTTCCAAAAGTTACAGCAATAGAATAAGGATTATGAGAGTTTATTTGTGATCTAAGACTAAGAAAAACATGAAAGATATGATTGTGAACTACAAGCCAACAGCCTAGCACATGGCATAATTCACAACCTACTCGATTTAAAGAGTTAGACTACAGAATTCTCACAAGTTTAACTCCCTAACTTAAGCTAGATATGATTAAGACCTAAACGGCTAAACTACAGCCGAGCACAATTTTAGATCTTAACCTAACCGATTAGGAGAGCTTAACCACAGTCTAGCACAAGTTAACCTCCCTTAATTGAACCAATGGAGAGGCACATGAGCCCTAACCACTAAGAGCACAAGTTAGAAAAACCGTAGTTATTAATGAAGAGGATCTTTGTGATATCAGAATAATCATGCGTATATAGTTTTAATTATGGTAAAGAGGCTGATCTTCAATATACCACAAATGAGAAAGGTGTACATCACTTTCCATATAATAATAATACTGTTATTATAATTTACATTCTCTTCATCCAAGTAAACCCTAACATCAGTTTATAGATTGACTTTGAATTCCTGAATGAAAAGATAGTGTGGCCTAGATTTCACCACCTTCCAGTAAAAGTAAAGAATACACTGAGTATGCAAATCTACTCTTTCAATCTTCTATCTATTTTCTTTTTGCTTGCTTAAATTTACACTTTGATTGCTCAATTGTTGAAGTAAGTCTCATTGAAGATGGGTCGAATACCCTCTTGCAAGTGGGAGTACAAATGGGAACCAAATGTATTCAATGAAGACGGATGTGGATGTGCGCCGTCTTCAATGAGAATTTGTGCAATTGTTGTACATAGGGATTTACCCATGTTTTTGTATGGGCTTCTAACATGTTTTTCTATTTGGAAAATGAGATAACGTCACGTAGTATCTTCTTTTGATATCATTCTCTATGTAAAATATGTAATGTATCATTACCATCGGGTGGTACAGTGTCGTTGTCTAATATTCGAGCTAATTATGTTTTTGTTTTGTTATATTGTATATACTATGGATTGGGTTAAATTTAACCCAAAAGTTTCTTGGCAATTGACTTGAAATTTTTGGTTAAAGGAGTTTTACGATAAATTAGTTTAAAATGATAGGTTAATTAAAGTTGTTGGAATTTTCGCAAAGGGAGAGTATGGTAGCAACCAACATGAACTTGTATGATAATTTGATTTGTGTGATATTACAAAATGAGGGCAACTGGAGTTTTTTCTAGATTAATCCGTACATTTTAACACTGTTTTTGGGTTCCCGGCTGTTATGATCTTGAGCCATCTCCGCCAGCTCCATTTAGATGTCAAAACGGCTTTTTTAAACGGAATTGTTAAGGGTGCATTGGGTTTTCCGAACATCTTATTTTGTGCTTCTGTAAAACAGTTTGCAGCGGCACTTGTGCAGTTGTGCTCTTATTATTTGTAATGAAATTCTCTTTTGTTTGGTAGTATATGCAATGAAACTAGGTCTTGAAACTGTCTTAGCAAGGAATTTGTTTGTTTATGTATACATTTACAGGGTTGAGGGCGAATAATTTAATCTCTGCAATGGATGATAAGCTACGCCCCCCCAGTCCACTACCAGGCGAATTACTACCTTGGATCGTCTACACACATGGGGACGCCAAGTCAAAGAAGGTGCAAACATTCAGCACATCACCCTTTAACAACAAATCATACCTCAAAAGCGTTCCCGAAATGCGAGGCAAGTCTATAAAGGCTCATCTCGACTGGCTATTGCTCCGAGATCAAAGGCTTGAGGATCCTGATAAATACTCATTTACACTATGGAACCCCTTTACCTTGAAATCAATACAACTACCCACATTAAATTTCCATTATGAAGGACATGCGAATATGAAATTTGCTTTGACGTCATCCCCTTCCCCTTGTGATGATGATATTAGCAATAATTGTTTTGCTTTCTTGTTCTTCGAAGGCTGGGCCTTTTGCTGTCAGTTTCATCCCAAAGGACGGGATGTTCCTGGTTGTTCTAGTTGGGTTTCCGAAAGATTTGAGGTTGATGGTGTGGCAACTTCCATGTTAACTGTGGTTACGCTCAATGGGATCCTCTATGGCTGTGCTTGTATTATTGATTCAGTTAATAATTCGCGGATAGATCGTCTTGTGTGCATCAAGCCTGCAGATGATGGTTCAAACTCGTTCACAATAAAGTTTTTGCCATTGATTAGCATGCCTCGAGCCCCGCTCATGCTTGAGCAATGCTATACCTTTATGGTTGAATCATGTGGAAGTATTTACATTGTTATAGCAGGGACCAGTCATGATGATGATATCCATGGAGTCCAAGTTTTTGAGTTGGACTTGCACAAAGGAACTTGGGGTGAGGTCAAGTGTTTGGGTGACCGCGCATTTCTTCTAGTTCAAGGTGGCTGCAGTTGGTGGCCTGCTTCCACAGGCACCGTCAAAGGGAACTGCGTCTACATTTTACAGTATGAGTATGTACACGATGCGGTGCTTTGCTGCAGTCTAACTGATTGTAGTTTTACCATTTTGCCGTGCCCCAAGCTGCTCAATCCTCGTAGCTATTGGCCTGTCTGGGTGACGCCACAATATAACAGGTTTGTGACCAACAATTCTTCTTACCATTCATTGTATTGTTTTGTTGATGAGTGCAGTAGTTGTGCTTAGAATTGGAAATATGAGTTTGTGTCCCACCAAATCAGCACTTGACTCACGACACCGAATTCTCTGTCCTATTTTGTCTCCATTTTGTGTCTCATAACTTTTATCTTGGGTCTCATTATCACTTCATACGACAGACAGTATAAAATTACTCCCTTAATTTACATTTTTTCCCAAAATTGCTTCAAAAGTCTAATTAAGTTGTTTATTTCGTAAGTTTTTGAACTTATTCCGTATGTGGTTTAGCCAATATATACTGTGAAAGGGATAAATATGTAGACAAATGGAGGGAGAGTTCAAAAACAGAGGAAATAAATCACTTTAGCAAAAAAAATGTAATGTAAGAGAGTAATTTTAGCAAAAGATTTCAAAAGGGAGTAATTTTAAAAATGAGAATTTCAAAAGGGAGTAAAATTTAATTTACACTTTAATAAACAATTTTTTTGGTTTTCAACCAGCTTTAAAATTAAAATTGTTACTACAGTACCAAATGGCCGGAAGCTGGTAGGAATAAAAAATGTCCGTCACAAATGAGAATTTGTGAACAAAGTATGGGGAAGGTAAAGAAAGGAAAATGCCTTGAAGAAAGCGAAGAAATTTGACGAACAATATGGCTTGAAGAAAGCGAAAAAATCTTACTTTTTATAGTTATTTAGTTTAATACGGAGTACATGATATTATTAAAAACATGCTTTTTGTTGCTTAATATATTCAGCATCACAACGTAACAATATTATATGAAATACTCCGTATTAGATAGATAAATTGTTAATGTTATACATATGTGACAAGCCGTAACTATTTTTATATGGTAATTGTTTGATTGATTAATCATGTGGTAAAACTACGCTTTAAAATAAATACAAGTATTTTATTTCGAAAGTTAATATTCTCAGATTATTCTTATCATTTTATATTAGTTATAATGATTTTAAAAACGAACTTTTAATAAATGTAACTATTTCGAGGTCAGGTCACTGGTCGAGCGAGCCTTACCCTGAGAGTGCGGGTTATTATCGGGTGGGGTTATCTTTAGGTTTGAGTTGAAAAGAACGGGTTATCTCCAGGTCATTTTCGGGCGAGTTTCGGTCGGTTTTTTGGGTCGGATCATCGTTTACAGGTCTTCGATAAGTGTTTATGTTTTACGCATACTATGTATCCGGTACTGGACTTTCTAATAACTAGGCAAGTAAGGCAACGGTGGTTTGTATCACTTGGTGGTACTAATTTTGGTATCAGCTCACAATGTGTTTACCTTAGCAAAATATTATACGCAATATTGGTAATACTGAACAAATAGCCATTAGATATATAGCGCGCCTTTTTGTTTGATTTAAAAACGTGTGTATTACTGGTGGTTACAGGGTTTTAGCGAGACGACAATGTGAAAAGTGTATCGAGAAAATTGATGATGATGATGTCGTCAAATCTTGTGAAGCTGAAGCTGAAGTTGTTAGTACCACTGAGTGCAAGTCACTACTTCAACACGACAAAAAGCAAGAAAACCGCATGTGTAAGCTTCCTCTGCACATCATAGAACTAATTTCAAAATATATGCATTTGTTTGATTACTGGAATTTCCGATGCACTTGCAAGACTATTCAATCAGCGACATTGATACCTCAATGGAAAAAGAATAATGTGCTTCCCTTGTTGATGGTCTTTGAGGACGAAGGCGGACTATGTCGAATAATAGACCCATGTCGAGATGACTCACATTCATGCACTCTTCAAGGTCAAGACTTTTTTGACATTGAATTTTCCAAGAACGGGTGGCTACTCATTTACGATGGTATATCTATACAGGTTTGCAATCCCTTCACGAGAGAGAAGAGGTGTACCCCTCGTCCTACACGTCGTTTTGAGAATATTGGATTCTCCTCCGACCCAACTTGTTCCTCGTGTTTGACTGTCGCGATTAGTTATTGTGACGATGGAATTATCATCAACTACCTGCGATTTGAGGACAAGGAATGGAATTCTTGCCACTTTGGCAACAATCAAGGTATTGAGTTTTATCCTAGTTATGCTGGTCCGATGTATTATGCAGGTGGATTTTACATTTTAAATGAGTATACTGGAAACCTTGGAGTATTTGAGCTTGGAGATGGAGACCCGAGGTGGACAGTATATGATAGGCCATATGTCCGGGCTGGCGGGTTTCATTCTAGTTATCTAGTTGAGTGTGGTGGTGATCTCATTTCGGTTTTCATCGGGAAAAATGGAAGTTGGGTTCAACTCTTTAGATTCAATTACTTGAACAAGAAATGGGTTCGCATAAAAGACCTGGGAAGTCATATCTTGTTTATAAGCCATACATCGTGTTTTTCGGAGGCGATTAAAGTGAACAAAATGAGGAATCGGATATACCTCCCGTGGCTTAAAGGAAACAATATCGTCTACTACTCGTTAGAGACCGGAAAATATCATGTTGATGGTAGTGATGATCAGTATAACGACTTCTTTTTTATGAAGCAGCCATTTAGGGGTTGTTGGATTTAGGCATTTAGCTTTATGTCATTCAGGTGAGTGTGAGAGTGTGCGACACACTTGAAATGGGCTTTGGAATGCTTACACCAATCTTGTTGTAACATTCATTTGAATGCTACAGGGTGTTCAGTACGAGGTAAAAGGGATACCAAAAATCAACAATAAATTAGATAAGTAGTTTAATTAAATGCACTATTGTTCGTGAACTATTGAGAACTGATGTCAAGCATGAATCGAATTGTCAAATTTGATTACCTAATTGCTTTCTTGAATTTAGATAAAGATTTATATTGATTAGAATTGTTGTTGATTGAATGATTTTAAGAGCTGATTAATTGTTCAATAGAAATTGGGAATTGTTTGTGACAAGATTCATCTACCAAATTCATCATCTATAAAAAGGTTATGGCTAAATCAATTTGCGGGAGAGACAATTTAGTTTAGAGCATTAATCTCATCTTTGAATATTGGTTCTTCATTTTTTTGTACATATTATTGGTTATTCATGAAAATGTCTAATTGATAATAAGAAATAAATTATCATCTTAATGCCTCTACTGCGTCAATTTTCGTCATGGAAGTAAGTAGTTTGATCGATATTTAGAGAGTTTAGTTGACCTGGAAATGTCATTTATAGGAAATTAGGTTGTGTCTTATCCGAGTGGTGATTTCGTAATTACTTATCACTAACAGAACTTGTCAGCCTATAACGTGATTATGGACCTAAGATCTTTTAGAACGAGTCAAACATGTTAAATTTCCCCAATATGACTCGACCAATGATGACCCACCCGGTGGTACCGAGTTTGAGTGCCACCGATGGTAATTTGGTAATTTTATTATTAATTTCATTTATTTTCTCCAATATTTGAATTTCAACTTTATTCACTAAAAAAGGGTAAAGCTGGAATTTTAATTTATTTTTCTTCTGAAATTTTTAAACTAAATCAAAATCATTGCAAAAGGAATCCATATTGTAGATGATTGTTCCTTAATACAAGATTCTTCTTGAGGACATTAATGGGTTTGTTTTTAATACGCTTGATCTTTGTAGCAGATTTGATAATCATTGTTTGAATTGCAAAGTAGACATTGCCCAATTAAACCGACTAGAAGTTGATCCGAAGTGCGTTAACCCGAAACTGACCCGACGATCTGAAATGACCCGATTCGAAACCACTATCCCAAAAATGACCCGAAAAACTATAACTCTAGTTGAACAAATAAGACTTGAAATGACTATATGCATCTTTTTTTTCTTAATTATTGACCCGCAAATGACCTGGACCCGAAATAACAAGACCCGTTGACCCGAAACTGACACGATGAATTTACCCGAAAATCACCCGAAACTCGAAACAACCTGACCCAACCCGAACTAACCCGATAATATGATAGATCCGAACTGACCCGACCTGAATTGGCCTGACCCGAATCCGATTGACTTGTTAGCCAGGTTTACGTGCAAGTGAGGATGAGTGAACAAGGAGTTGTGACATCTACTCTATATAAACCCCCCTCCCTTCCCCTCTCTCCCTCAAGGAGAAACCCAAAAACCCCTCACTCCCTCAGCTTAGCCAATAATAATAATAAACCCTCGATAATAAACAACAATATTAATATACTTCATACAACAACAATATTAATAACAATACTCCGTACTAAGAAGCTAGAGATGCCCCTATGCAAAAACTGTGACAAGTATATCCACGATAAAAAGTGGAAAAATCAAAAGAAACATTGCCGCAAAAAAACTTGAAGCGCTTATCTTCCCAAACTATCCGAGCAACCGGTGATCAACCTAATGATTTTCTTCCTACTTTACATTTTCTACTGGTATGTCCTTTACAAACTAACCTGGGGGCCGGGGTTGGTAAGATGGCCACTTTATATTTTCTTCCTACTTCTTCTCTACCGTCGTACTGATTTTGTTCCTTTTGCTACAGTGACCGTTTCCTGCCTGATAAAGCTATAGATCTTATTGATGAAGCTGGTTCTCGGGTTATATTGCGCCATGCACAGGTACAAGTTTGTGGTCAACATCTCATGTTCATTCTATTTATCACTCTCTTTTTTCTTACAGTTTTAGTTTTCTGCAGCTGCCCGAAGAAGCTAGGGAGCTTGAAAAAGAACTCCGACAAATTACAAAGGAAAAGAATGACTCTGTCCGGGGCCAAGACTTTGAAAAGGTAATCTGTGTCTAGCTTTTTCAACAGCTTTTACATTTTTTTTAATAAGATGCAATGTAAAACTTTTTCATTGTCGTTTTCATTTTTCTTGTTTCGTAATTATCATTATCATGGGCAGGCTGGAGAGTTGCGTGACCGAGAAATGGACCTCAAGGCCCAGATATCTGCTATGATCGAGAAAAACAAGGAAATGAGCAAGGCCGAAACTGAAGCTGGTGATGTGGGGCCTATCGTGACAGAAGTGGACATTCAGCATATTGTTGCTTCTTGGACTGGCATTCCTGTTGACAAAGTGTCTGTTGACGAATCCGACCGCCTCCTAAGAATGGAGGAAACACTTCATACCAGAATTATCGGTCAAGATGAGGCTGTAAAAGCTATTAGCCGTGCCATTCGTCGTGCTCGTGTAGGTCTCAAGAATCCAAACCGTCCCATCGCTAGTTTTATATTCTCCGGCCCAACTGGTGTTGGGAAATCCGAGCTTGCAAAAGCCTTAGCTGCCTACTACTTTGGATCCGAAGAAGCCATGATCCGGCTTGATATGAGTGAGTTTATGGAGAGACACACTGTCTCCAAGTTAATCGGATCACCCCCAGGTTACGCGGGTTACACCGAGGGTGGTCAACTAACCGAGGCCGTCAGGCGTCGGCCTTACACGGTGGTTCTCTTTGATGAGATTGAGAAGGCCCATCCCGATGTATTCAACATGATGCTTCAAATACTCGAAGATGGGAGGTTGACCGATAGCAAAAGCCGTACGATTGACTTTAAGAACACCCTCCTAATTATGACATCAAATGTCGGAAGTAGCGTTATTGAGAAAGGCGGGCGTAAGATAGGGTTCGACGAGAAGGATAGCAGTTACAACAGAATAAAGAGCCTGGTGACAGAGGAGTTGAAGCAGTACTTCCGGCCCGAATTCTTGAATAGATTGGATGAGATGATTGTGTTCAGGCAGCTAACAAAATTAGAGGTGAAGGAGATTGCAGATATAATGTTGAAGGAAGTTTTTGGGAGGTTGAAATCTAAGGAGATTGAACTCCAAGTAACCGAGAGATTCCGAGACCGCGTGGTGGACGAGGGTTATAACCCGAGCTACGGGGCTCGGCCTTTGAGACGAGCCATTATGAGACTTCTCGAGGACAGCATGGCCGAGAAAATGCTCGCCCGAGAAATAAAAGAGGGAGACTCTGTGATCGTCGATGTCGACTCAGACGGGAATGTTATTGTTCTTAACGGGAGTAGCGGTGCACCTCCCGAGTCCTTGCCTGAGGTTATCACAGTCTAATAAAACCTTGGGGCCTAATTAGTAGATTGAAAACTAAATGTAATTACTATTTTTCATAAGGACAATGATATGGCGCCATCGGGTGGTACACAATCTCGGTACCACCCTAATAAAATAAAATAATCAAATAATCACAAATATAAAAAGTCAGTTTAGATTTGGGCGAATTGTAAGGAAGGATAGAAAAGTAAAATATTTATTTCACTCTTAATTCTGTGATGGAATTTACACAGTTGCAGCCTTCTTATTGTTTCTTCCTCATACAAGTGTTATACAGTTATACCCAAACAACCATTGGGGTTCAAAATCTCGATTACGGATGGTGTTAGGCAGCTAGCTATAATTAGGTAATACAAGCAAACAAATCTTAAGCCATGAACTTATTGAAATCGGTTTCACAGACGATCATCACCGTGCAACTTTATTAAATAGTTTCACTTTGAATTGTGACTTGATTTCCCTTAGATGTTTCATTATCACATTTGTTGGATATATGCTTCAAAATAAGTTATCCACTTGTGTTTTCCTATCCCACCTTTACCATGAAAAACAAGTTTAATGGGTTTATATATGACCCCTTACATTACTCTACTAGGTGAGTGTGTGGTAAGTATCTAACCAACCACACACGCGCGCAAGCCTTGCCACGGCTCGGCTCGTGCTTTGGTAGAGCACCTGCGGTGCGGGCTTGCCCACCTTTTATTTCTTTATATTTCTTTTTCCAACTGAAACAAAATCAATAGGGTTGCTTGTGTCAGTGTTAGCTTGCAGCAGTAGGGTTGTTTGTGTCAGTCTGTTTGTGTACTGCAGTATCCAATTCAGACCTGCAAAGATTCCTTGTGTGCTGCAGTACACTTCTCTTTTGCAGGAAATATTCCTGACGAACTTCATGCATGCCCAGCCCCATTTGCCTATTTATACCACCCTTATTCAGTTTTTGAAACACAACAAAATCTGTCTTACTTCTCCTTCCTTCTCACACAAAAATCTGTCTTACAAAAATGTCTTCTATAACTTAATTAAAAGAGTCATGGCAACGTTTATGGTGGTTCTCATTTGCTCTCTTCCCTACACGAAGTTTGCAGCCGTTGTGTAATCCTGGGGGTCGAGTGCCACTGAGACCGTGTGTAGTAGACGGGGCATAAACGACTTTAGGACAGTGATCTAAAGTCACGCCACAACAACCAGATAAGATTTTTCCTTTTCTTCTAATGTTGTTTATACTACCGCCATAACAATCTAAAGTCGTTTAACTATTTGTTTAATTATGGCTTCCGGTAGTGAAACTTTCGATGCTATCCCCATCTCTACTTCCATTGTGTCGAACCCCATTATTCCAGATATGTCTAAACTTGCCCCTTTTGACGGAAAAAATTATAAAATGTGGGCAGATAAAATGGACTTCTTTCTCGGTCAAATTCGTGTAGACTACACCCTCACAAATACTTATGCTCCTCTTAATAGTGGTAGGGACTTTGCATGCGATAACAAAACTTGTAGAGGAATGCTACTTCACTATATGAACCCCTCCCTTTATATGATTTATGCTAAACTGTCTAACGCTAAAGATATTTGGGATGCTCTCAAAATAAAATATGGTAGTGATGATTATGGGTCTAAAAAATATGCTTGTAGTAGGTGGCTTGCTTTTAAAATGTCTGACCAAAAACCCGTCTTAGACCAAGTTCACGACTATGAAAATTTATGTTCTGAAATTTCTGCTGAAGGTATGAAAATCTGTGAAATGTTTCAAGCTAATTGTCTTCTTGATAAATTACCCCCGTCTTGGCAGAATTTTGTTCACAATATGAAACACAAACAAAAAGAATTTACTCTTTTAGAACTCGTGTCTCACATAAAAGTTGAAGAACAAAACAGGTTTCAGACCAAAGGAAAACAAGTTGACCATTCGTCTTCCACTGCTAACTTGGTTGAGTCTAAGAAAAATTTTCAAAAAGGACCAAAACATTTTTCAAAGGGATCAAATCAGACAAATCAAAATTTTGGACCTAAGAAAACAGAATATTTCAAAGGGAAAAGGGAGTATAAAAAGGAGTTCAGAGGCGAGTGTTTCACATGTGGTAAAACTGGTCATGTGTCTAAATTATGTCCAGATGGTCATAATGTTAAGTATAAGCGTAACAAGTCTCAAGCCCACCTAGTTGAGTCAGATGATATTATAGCTGCTGTTGTGTCGGAAGTTAATTTGGTAAGTAATATTTCCGAATGGGTGCTGGATACGGGTGCAACGAGGCACATATGCACTTCTGAAGAAATGTTCAAAGAGTACTCGGAGGTACCCGGAGGTGAATATGTATTCATGGGTAACTCTGGCACAGTCAGAGTTGAAGGGAAGGGAAAAATCCTTCTCAAGTTGACATCCGGGAAAACTCTTGAACTGAACAATGTGTTGCATGTACCCGACATCCGGAGAAATCTCATATCCGGCTCACTCCTTAACAAGGCTGGTGTTAAGTTGACTTTTGAATCTGATAAGCTTGTTCTCACGAAAAATGGGAACTTTGTTGGGAAATGATTTTGTAATGCTGGTTTGTTTGTACTTGATGTTGAGACTATCAATAAGAATATTTCTGCTTCTGTTTATATTGATGAGTCTGTTTCTTTATGGCATGCTAGATTAGGACATGTGAATGTGGCGTCTATTAAAAGACTAAAACAACAAAATTTGATTCCTAGTTTTAGTATTTCATGTTTTGATAAATGTGAGATATGTGTTGAGGCAAAACATGCCAAAGCGCCATTTAATAAATGTGTAGAACGATCTACAAGTCTTCTAAAGTTAATTCATTCAGACCTAGGTGATTTTAGAAATTCTATGAGTAGAGGAGGCAAACATTACTATATCACTTTTGTTGATGACTTCTCTAGATATACACGTGTCTACTTATTGAGTACAAAAGACGAAGCTGAAGAAAAATTTATGATCTTTAAAACTGAGGTTGAAAATCAATTAGATCTAAAAATCAAACGGGTCAGATCAGATAGAGGTGGAGAATATGACGGTAAACCACTAAAGAATTTTTGTGAGTCACATGGTATTATTCACGAGTTCACCGCACCTTATGCTCCACAACAAAATGGAATAGCCGAACGGAAAAACCGGTCACTTAAAAATATGATGAATGCAATGCTTTTAAGTTCTGGTATGCCTGTTAATATGTGGGGAGAAGCCATTTTGTATGCTTGTCACATTTTAAATCGTGTTCCTCATAAGAAAACCGGTAAAACCCCTTATGAATTATGGAAAGGTTACCCTCCAAACCTTAACTATCTCAGAGTGTGGGGGTGTTTGGCTAAAATTGGTCTACCTGAATTTCAAAGAAATAAAATTGGACCTAAAACTGTGGATGCTATCTTTATTGGTCACGCTGCAAACAGTGCTGCATATCGTTTAATAATTAAAGAGTCATCAGGTTTTGGACCCATTAAAGAGTCAAGAGATGTTGAATTTTTTGAGCATATTTTTCCCATGAAAACGGTAAACTCTTGCTTGCCTATTGCATCTACTTCTTCATCTCATGAGCATGCATCTACCAATGAAATTGTAGAACCTAGAAGAGGTAAACGCGTCAGAACCAAAACTAGTTTTGGATCAGATTTTGTCACATCTTTACTAACTGAAAACATGTGTCTAAATGAACATGAGATTAATGTTTTCGTACTTGAAGAGGACCCTAGAACATATAAAGAGGCCATGCAATCGGTCGATTCTTCCTTCTGGCTTGAGGCTATCAATAGTGAAATTGATTCGATAATGAGTAATAATACATGGGTCTTGACTGAGCTTTCTAGGGGTTGTAAAGCCTTAGGTAACAAATGGGTATTTAAAAAGAAACTTAAGCCAGATGGGTCCGTTGATAAATTCAAGGCTAGGTTGGTTGTTTGTGGGAACCGTCAAACCAAGGGTTTAGATTTCTTTGACACCTACTCACCTGTGACTAAGGTAACCACAATTAGAGCATTGGTAGCACTTGCATCCATTCATAATCTTGTCATACATCAAATGGATGTTAAAACTGCATTCTTAAATGGTGATTTGCATGAGGAAATTTATATAAGACAACCCGAGGGGTGCGTAATTCCCGGTCAAGAAGATAAGGTATGCAAATTGATTAGGTCATTGTATGGTCTAAAACAAGCACCAAAACAGTGGTATGACAAGTTTGACAAAACGATAACATCAAATGGTTTTGTGGTTAATGATTCTGATTCATGTGTGTATGCTAGACATGATGAAAATGGTTGTGTGATAATTTGCTTGTATGTGGATGACATGGTTATCTTTGGCACCAACATGTATGTCATAAATGAAACAAAAGACTTCTTGAGCTCACGTTTTGATATGAAAGATATGGGTGAGGCTGATGTTATTCTTGGCATTAAAATCAGTAGAACTGAATCAGGATTGTGTTTGAGTCAATCTCATTATGTTGAGAAAATTCTGAGAAAGTTTAATCAATATGATTGTAAACCACTTCACACTCCTTATGATTCTAGTGTTCACCTAACGAAGAATAATGGTAATAGTGTGTCTCAAGAAGAATATGCTAAAGTGATTGGTAGTGTCATGTTTTTAATGAATTGCACTAGACCTGACATTGCCTACACCGTTAGTAGGCTTAGTAGATATACTCATAATCCTAGTAGAGATCATTGGAATGCTTTGATTAGACTTTTGAGATACCTAAGAGGCACCATGGATTGGGGCCTACACTTTGACAAAACACCTTGTGTTCTGGAAGGTTTCTGTGATGCTAATTGGGTATCTGGTAATGATGAGATTCACTCTACTAGTGGTTATGTGTTTACTCTTGCTAGTGGTGCTATTTCTTGGAAGTCGACTAAACAAACTTGTCTTGCTAAATCTACTATGGAATCTGAGTTTATTTCCTTAGCTTTGGCAGGAGAAGAAGCTGAATGGCTAAGAGGGCTACTAGCAGATATTCCTTTGTGGGGGAAGCCGACTCCATCAGTTTCCATGCACTGTGATTCACAAGCTGCAATCGGGGGAGCAAATAATCAAGCGTATAACGGCAAAAAGAGACACATTCGCTTAAGACATGGAATTGTGAGAAATCTGATCAGAGATAATGTGATATCACTCGAGTATGTAAGATCTGAGAGGAATATTGCCGATCCTCTTACTAAAGGCCTCTGCAGAAAATTAGTGCTGGAGTCAGCACTGGGAATGAGTTTAAAGCCTGTAAAGAAGTGACTTGTGATGGATACCCGTCTTAATTGTTTAAGTTCAACTGGTCAAACGAAATCACAAGGAACTTAGATTGATAAATACTACTTCCATTCCAATTGTTGTGTTAAATGTAGTATTATGTATGTGTTTTTACTGTCATTTTGTAAGGACGAGCATTTGCTCTTAATGAGTTTATAGTCCAAAAGGATGGTTTGTGACAGTCAAACTTGATAAACTCACCTATGTGAATGTGGGGGGTGCCTTGCCCTACCCCCAAGAGATTCTTGTGGCTTGGAATCTTTAGAGACATTCATGAAATACCAGGAAATACTTTGAGAGGGCACTTGGTAAATCCAAGTAAAAGATTTTTACAAAAATTTTATTCATGATGAGTTCATGAATGTCGCGAGTTCTCACCCTAATCTGAGAATCGGTAAGTGCGCACTTGATCTCAAACCAACTCCATTCAAAGGTTAAAGGCTTTAATCCACCCAGAATGGCGGTTGAGACCAAATGTAAGTCACTAAACAGTAGTTAAAGTCCACAAGACACCAGCGTTTTAACTCCGAGTCTCCGTTGCCATAGTCTTCTTTCTTTTTGAGTATTCTTTTGAATCATGTGGGGGATTGTTGGATATATGCTTCAAAATAAGCTACCCACTTGTGTTTTCCTATCCCACATTGACCATGAAAAACAAGTTTAATGGGTTTATATATGACCCCTTACATTAATCTACTAGGTGAGTGTGTGGTAAGTATCTAACCAACCACACATGCGC
>JAIUZE010002023.1:0-117565 GCA_022085475.1 Heliosperma pusillum
AAGATCTACCTCAAATAGCACAAGACTCTAGATGGAGGGTCTTTGTGATCAAGATGAAGAGATGATCCGTTTACTGAAGATCTTTGTGAAGATTAGATAGTATAGGTCGTCATTCGGTAACTATTCCATTCGAGAGATTTTATGTTCAAAGTTATAGCTTTAGCCTATGACTTTGGATGATACAATATTGATGCATGATTTTGGAAATAAAATGTTTTGAAATGTTTTCAAAAGTGAAAGAGTATTTTTATATTTATCAAAAGTTTTAATAGAGAATATATTTATGAGATTCTATTGGTTAGTAATACAACTTATGGGTTGTCATGCTACCTAGGGGTTCTAATATATTCTATCTCAATTTGTTGTTAACCTAATTAGCCCACCTAGTGGTTGAGCCATCTAGGGTTTCGTGAAACCTAGTTTGTGCCACCTAGGGATTCGTGCTCCTAGGGTTTCGTGATCTAGGAATCCGGCCTCCATAGGTTTGTTTCCTTAGTTTACCTAATCTAGGATTATACTATATCTTTACAACAATATTTTGAGATATTAAGATAAATATATTTCTATAAGATAAACCAAATAATATTTTGAGATAAAGATATTTCTAAAAGATAAGCAAATATTATTTTATGATAAGATAAGTATCTTTATTAAATATTATACTAGGGTTTTAGATCTTCTATGATTCTACTACTATAAATACTCATTCACATACAAATTGCAAAACACACGAAATACACATATTTTACACGGCTATTATTTTACTTGTGTTGATTTTCCAAAATCGTTTTAAAGCAAACTTTTGAGCAAATATTTATTATTTTTAGAGTTTGTTTTTAAAAGAGTCGTGCATCAATTATTATCAATCGCTTGAATGAAATACGTTATTGGATAATAGTACACCATTATAAGCTTACAATTCTTTAACGGGAATCTGTGTGAGTTATATAGTACTTTCTTATTAGCGTAAGATAGTATAGAGTATTTAGCGATACTCACCTTGAGTTATAATCATAGTGTTGATTATACGAGTGGGTTGGTAATTTTTGTAATCCGTAGAAAGGTACTAAAAATTATTAATCGAGAATAGTGGACGTAGGTTTCAACGTGTGAAACTGAACCACTTCAAAAATCGTGGGCCTCTCTCTTATCTCTTTACTTTTCGTTATTTCGTTATTCGCGCTTACTTTGATTAATTAATTAGTTGATTTTAATTCATAAGATCAAATAATTAATTACATATCATATAAATCGAAAAAGTGGGGCTAGTTTTTAATACTCAATTCACCCCCCCTCTTTCGTATTCGATCAATAGACTCTACAATTGGTATCAGAGCCTCGTGATCTTGATTGCCTTACAGCAAGGAGTCTGATCCATTTATCTTTTTATTTTTATTTATTTTCCGCTGCATTTAATTTTATTTTAATGTATTCCAAACATCTGAAGTGTCCCGTATTCGATGGGAAGAACTACAGTCTATGGAAAAATATGATGACCCATTTCATAAAGGGTAACGATTGGGAGTGTTGGCTAATCATTAAGAATGGTCCTAATAAGATCATGCTTGGAACGGCCACTGGCACTTCCATCGAAAAGAAAGAAGATGACTATGTTGAGGAAGATTATAAGAAAGCTGAGAAAAATTCAAAGGCTATTAGTCTGTTGCAAAACGGCATGACCCATACTGAATTTGATCGTTTCTCATCTAGTTCTACTGCCAAGGAAATATGGGATGGTCTTGAGTTAGCTTATGAGGGGACAACTGTTGTAAAAAAGCAACGTATTGCACTACTTATGCGAAAATACGAACTGTTCTCCATGGAACAAAATGAATCGCTTGACAGCATGTCCACTCGCTTCTCTAGTATCATTAATGAATGGAAAAATCTTGGAAAAACTTTTGACTCCGAGGAAATTGCCAGGAAGATCCTTAGAAGTCTATCTAAACGATGGAGGCCTAAGGTAACGGTAATTGAGGAATGTAAAGACCTATCTGACCTATCTTATCAAGAGCTACTTGGAACCCTAATGGCTCACGAGATTACTCTTGATGAAGATGAGGCAAATGATAGTAATAGCAAGAAAGTGGCTCTACAAGCCGAATCTAGTGAAAGACATGATTCGGACCTTGAAGATGAAACAGTGTTGTTTGCTAGACATTTTAAGAAAAAATTCTTTAATAAACCACAAGGGAAAACGTTTAACAATAACACTAATAAATCTTACAAAAAGCCAATTGAGTCAAAAGGGTCTCTTTCAAGTCGTGGTTGCTTCAAATGTGGGGATAATGATCACATGATCAAGGATTGCCCCACATGGAAGAAAATCAAAGACAAAAATCAACGAGACAAAACCAAGAAGGAATTCAAGCAAGTGATGATGGCTTATTGCTGGTGAGATCTCGACACAGAGGACGACGAGTCAGAGGAAGAGGAAGTCGCCAACTTGTGTCTAAGCAACGTAAGTCTTGACCTAATTTCTGACAGTGACAATGAAAGCGAATCCGAGATGTGTCTTGTTGGCAACTCAGATTCAGAACCAGATTCAGAAGATGACGAAGAGATAATAGTGAAGGAAAACAATCTATGGTATCTCGACAGTCGATGTTCGAGACACATGACTGGAAACAAGAATTTATTTCTTTCACTAGAACCCTTCAACGGTGGCAAGGTCACCTTTGGAGACAACAAGAAAGGCAACATAATCGGTGTAGGTAAGATTGGTATATCTTCTTCACATGCTATTAATAATGTATATCTGGTAGATGGCCTTAAGCATAACTTACTAAGTATCTCTTAATTATGTGACAAAGGCAACAAAGTCGTTTTTCATTCAAATATTTGTCGCATCATAATTGAAGGTACTAGTACTGTTATCTTAGAAGGCTTACGTAAACGGAACGTGTATATGATTGATTTAAACAAAGTCACTACAAGTTTCTTTACGTGCATGAAAGTCACTGTGGATGATTCATGCTTGTGGCACAAGAGGTTTGCACACATCAGTCCAACAATTTAAAGAAACTAAATCGTGGGGAATTTTAGTTGAGGGTTTTACCCTCAATTTCACATTCGAACAAGAAAAGATGTGTGACTCATGTGCCCGTTGAAACAAGTTAGATCTTCATTCAACCGAAACAGTGGTAAGTGCACGAGCGTCCACTTGAGTTGGTACACATGGATTGTGTTGACCTTGAAAGTCAGAAGACGCGGTGGATCAAGGTACGTAGCGTCCTAGCGACGACTATCAAGGTTGTATGGCCTATCTTTCTATTTACTAAAGATGAAACTTCGATGAGGTTGTAGACAATGAAGCCGCCCAAAACAAGTATGATAAAAAGTTAGTTTCATTCGTAGATCATGGCACCGAATTTGATAATCAAGCTTTTATAGAATATTGTAGGGAGAATGGTGTAGGACATAACTTTTCTGCACCACGAACCCCACAACAAAATGGTGTCGTGGAACGTATGAATAGAACATTAGATGACATGGCCCGCACTATGCTTTTGTGTAGTGGCCTTCCTAAGAGCTTTTGGGCAGAAGCCATAAGTACTGCATGCTATGTGAACAATAGAGCTATGATTAGACCTATTCTCAAAAAGACTCCCTATGAACTTTTAAGAGGGAGAAAACCCAATATAGCTCACCTTCGTTGCTTCGGTAGTAAATGTTTTGTCCATAATAATGGAAAAAGTAATTTGAGCAAATTTGATCCACGAAGTGACGAAGCTGTGTTTGTTGGTTATTCTAATCATAGTAAAGCTTTTAAAGTTTTTAACAAAAGAACGTTGTGCATAGAAGAAAGTGTTCATGTTGTATTTGATGAAGATAATGTGCCTGAGAAAGTTGAACAGAATGAAGAAGAAGACATGAATGATCCAGACTTTCGCCTTTCAAGGGAAGACGAGCCAGTTAATAATGAAGAAGTTATTGAAGGAATCAACGATGAACTTGATAAATCCGCAAATGACCTTGAACAGAGAACTGAGACAATTGTTGATGATACGAATGTCTCTTCTCAAAACAAGGAAAAGGAAACTGAAGTTATAACTAATGATGCTATAACTTTGAACCAGAACCAAGATGGTGTAACTGAAGTTGTACCAACTTCAGCTATAACCCCAGAGTCCAGCTCAGGGGGAACCAATCTTGATTCTGAATCATTTGAGGAAAGTGAAAGTTCATCAGATGATGATGAGCCTAGGAACTCTAAGAAATGGAAATATAAGAGTTCTCATCCTATGGATAGTATCCTGGGAAGTTTGACTAAAGAAGTTCAAACTACTAGGCGAACATTAAATAACTTTTGTTCATTCTATTCATTTCTCTCTACCATAGAGCCTACCAACATCAAGGAAGCACTTGCAGAATCCGACTGGATCGTGGCAATGCAAGAGGAGCTTCAACAGTTCGAACGCAATAAAGTATGACACCTTGTGCCACGACCTCCTAATTGAACTGTGATTGGTACTCGATGGGTATTCAGAAATAAATTGGATGATTCAGGAGTTATAGTTCGTAACAAGGCTCGATTGGTCGTTCAAGGTTATAATCAACAAGAAGGGATTGATTATGACGAGACATTCGCTCCAGTAGCAAGACTTGAAGTTATTCGCTTGCTCATCGCCTTCGCAGCTCATAAAGGAATGAAATTATTCCAAATGGACGTTAAGACTGCATTTCTTAACGGTTATTTGGAAGAAGAGGTTTTTGTTGAACAACCTCCTGGATTTTTGAATAGCAAGTTTCAAAACCATGTTTTTAAACTCGATAAAGCTTTATATGGTTTGAAACAAGCGCCTAGGGCTTGGTACGACAGATTGTCAAAGTTTTTATTACAAAACAATTTTAAAAGAGGATCTGTCGACAAAACCCTATTTCTAAAATCCGAGGGTTCTGATTTACTTGTTGCTCAAATTTATGTAGACGATATTATTTTTGTTTCTACTAACAATAAATTGTGCAAGTATTTTTCAGATCTTATGACCTCAGAATTTGAAATGAGCATGATGGGAGAATTGAAATTCTTCCTAGGATTGCAGATTCAACAAACCAAAAAAGGAATAAAGATTCACCAACAAAAATATGTCAAGGAGTTAATCAGAAAATTTGGTATGGAGAACGCTCATTAAATGGACACGCCTATGGTAACTGACAAAAAGTTGACCTTAGACGAAAATGGTAAGTCCGTAGATGAGACTACATATCGAGGTATGATTGGTTCTTTATTATATTTAACTGCAAGTACACCTGACATTATGTTCAGCGTATGTGTATGTGCTAGATTTCAATCATGTCTAAAGGAATCACATATGATTGCAGTTAAACGTATCTTGAGATATTTAATTGGTACGTCTAATTTATATTTGTGGTATCCACTTGAGTGTAATTTCGATCTAGTAGGATATTCAGACGCATATTATGCGGGATGTTCTTTAGATAGAAAAAGTACCTCTGGATTTGCTACGTTTGTTGGACCTTGCATAATTACTTGGGGCTCAAAGAAGCAAAATTCGGTTGCGTTATCTACTGCAGAAGCCGAATATATCGCTGCAGGACTGGTATGTTCTCAACTACTTTGGTTAAAGCAACAACTATGTGATTATGGTGTCAATGTTGGTTGTATGCCTGTTTTCTGTGATAATACGAGTGCTATTGTTATTTCTAAGAACCCAGCTCAGCATTCTCGTACTAAGCATATAGCCATTAGACATCATTTTTTGCGTGACCATGTAGAAAAGGGCAACATTAAACTCGAATTTTGTAGTACTGACAATCAATGGGCTGACATTTTAACAAAGGCGTTAGAGAGAAGACGTTTTGAGATTTTGCGGTTGGAAATTGGTTTAATCGGTAGCAATTAAATTCATCTTATTTATTTTGTGAACCTGCGTGACTGGTTAGAATAAGACGAGATTGTATGACTGTGTCCGCATATTTCATTGCTAGTATATTTGTGTTTAATATAATATATTTTACGTGAGTATCTTGCATATTAAGTGTTTTATGGAAATTGAATTATGAACCACATATATTTGCCAAAAACCTATCTTATTCACTTTCCTAATCAAACCAAAATTCTACCCATGTATTTCACTTTGGCCGAAATTTCCAACACAAAATACCTTACCATATCCTTTTATTTTTCAAATTCTATCCTTACCATATCCCAACAATTAACCACCCAAGATTCCTTTTCCTACCAAAATTCAAAAAAAAAAAAAAAAACGGGGAAATAAGGAATTGGGGCCGGCACACCCATGTGCCCAAGTACAAAAGCAATACAAAGTTCTTACACCATCATAATTACCTTTCACTTTCACCACATCAATACTCAACCAATTTTTTTACTCCCTCTCCTTCCTCACGGCTCTCACACACAAACAAAACAAATTTACCAAAACCTTCAACCTTCATCAATGGCTTCCACTAGATCAAAAATTTCCAAAAACCCAAACCCAAAAACTCTCAAGCCTAGTATGCCCAAAATACCTCTTCTACTCCTACACAAACATCACCCAACCTAAACCAAACCGAGTCCGGTGCGGGTCTTGAGGGTACAAAAAGAAGACGATTAAATAAGGGCAAAGCTAGAGTCCACGAAGAAGCTTCGACCGAAACCACTGACACGGTTCCCGAAGAGACCGCACGGGTTACTTTCCGTGATTTTTCTTCTCAAGAAACATCTTCCGGGCTTGATAAACTCCGTCTCACGAAAGACGAAAGAAAGCTTGTAAACCGAGTTGCTCAATACGGAATACACGGTGGTCGTTTCTATCCGAAAACTTGGTGTGATAAATATGCGGCTTTAGGATTCTTTACTGATTTTCTGAATTTTCAAGAATGGGAAACCGTGGCACAGTTTTCGGGTCCGGTCTATCCGATTGAGGTAATACAATTTTTCGCCTCTGTTTCGTTAACCAATGGAGTATTGAATGCCGTCATAAATGGCCGTTCAGTTTCGATTTCCGTGACGGACTTTTGTACTCTGTTTTCGGTTTCTGATGATGGAATCAAAATCAATCCGAGTACGTCATGGGAGGAACTGACGGACATGGCTAAGTTGGAAGTTAAGAAATACTTTGATGTTGGGGCGTCTTTGTCGAGTTGTGTGTTGGCGGGTAGTGTGTCTCCTAAATTGAAATTTTTGCTAAATTTTTTATGGAATACCGTGATTCCGCGTCGGGGAGGACAGGACAAGATTGCATGCTATGAGATGTTGGTTGTGAAGCATTGCTTGGAGGGAAACCGGGTTAATCTACCTTCTCTTGTGTTTTCTCGTATTTCACAAACCGCTTTTTCGGTGACCGAAGACAAAATATATTCTACTCTTGATTTGCCGTATGGTATGTGGCTGTCACGGATCTTCGAGTCGAAAGGAGTTGTTAATGTGAACAATTATGGGGTCGCCGTCAAAGATGAAATGTGTGATACGTTCTTGAAGTTTATGACATTAGATGCTAATGGTCCGGAGTTGCTGTTTTTAACAAAGGGCGGTTCGGTCGGTTTACAGCAAGGTGGGGCTGATTTTTCCGGGATTGAGTCAAAATTGGATATGTTCATAGGTAGTATCATGGAGCGCTTAGACGCACAGGACAAGAAAATTGAGGCGGTATTGGACACGGTGGGTCGGGCGTTTCTTTGGTTAGGAGCGTGAGTCAAGAGATGAGGACATGGATGACGGGTTTGGATGATCGCCTTGCTAAGTTGGAAAGGAACATTGTCGATTATAAACAAGAAGTGTACAGGCAAAGGGATCGGATGACATTCTTGGTGAGCCAAGGCGGTTCTTTGGTTAGGAGCGGAACGGAAATGCGTGAGGGGATGCGTACTATATACGATGCGACGGAGGCTCTTTCGTTGAAAGTTCGGAACTTTGACGTTTGCCTCACCGCTCAAGCTACACATGTGTCCTCTTGCCTTGACCGTCTCTCCACTCTCGAGTACCGCACTAGGCCCGGTTATAAAGCACCCTAGCCTCATCCACCTACCCACATGCTTTGCTTTTCTATCCTTGTTTTGAACTACTTAACCATATTCGGCCCATTTTGGCGTGTTTAAACACTTGTTCTATTCGGCTCAATGGCAACTAATACTCTATTTTGTGGTTTGTAGTTTTAATTAACATTCACTCTTGATTTTGCTTGGTATATATCATTTTATATTGCGTATTTTGCATATCTATTTCTTGCCTTGACATGTGTTATTCTAGTCGTTTCATGTCTTTGTTCTTGTCTTTTCAATGATGCCAAGAGGGGGAAGAAATAATATGATTTGAGTCTTTGCTTAAGCTTGCTCCTTGTCAAGACTCGTTATCTCTTAAATTCTCTCAAGCTATAACTTTGGCTAAGATGTTTTGTTCTTGCGATCAAAGTTGCTATAACTTTGGAGTGCTTTGTTGAGGGGGGAACCATACTTAGTCACATTGTTAAGAGGAAATCATATGAGACTTGTCATCATCAAAAAGAGAGAATTTGTTGGACCAATTTGATAGTTTTGATAATGACATGTGTTTACGTAATAATTTGTTTTACTCGATATATCATATGCGTGTAATTGTGTGATTTAGTCTTATTATAGCAAGCAACAGCTATGAGAAGAAAGATCAAAGTTAGACATAACTTTGATAAAGTCTGTGAGACAAAGTTATAACAACTTCAGGAATAACTTTGGAAGTGAACATGGAAGTTATAGCTAACCAGGCATAACTTTAAAGAAAATCGCTTCAAACAAGATCTACATCAAACTACACAAGACTCGAGATGGAGGGTCTTTGTGATCAAGATGAAGAGATGATCCGTATACTGAATATCTTTGTGAAGATTAGATAGTATAGGTCGTCATTCGGTAACTATTCCATTCGAGAGATTTTATGTTCAAAGTTATAGCTTTAGTCTATGACTTTGGATGATAAAATATTGATGCATGATTTTGGAAATAAAAAGTTTTTAAATGTTTTCAAAAGTGAAAGAGTATTTTATATTTATCAATTATTTTAATAGAGAATATATTTAGGAGATTCTATTGGTTAGTAATACAACTTATGAGTTGTCATGCTACCTAGGGTTTCTAATATATTCTATCTCAATTTGTTGTTAACCTAATTAGCCCACCTAGTGTTTGAGCCACCTAGGGTTTCGTGAAACCTAGTGTTTGTGCCACCTAGGGATGCGTGCCTCCTAGGGTTTCGTGAGCTAGGTGAATCCGGCCTCCTTAGGCTTGTTTCTCTAGTTTACCTAATCTAGGATTCTACTATATCTTTACACCAATATTTTGAGATATTAAGATAAATATATTTCTATAAGATAAACCAAATAATATTTTGAAATAAAGATATTTCTTAAAGATAAGCAAATATTATTTTATGATAAGATAAGTATCTTTATTAAATATTATACTAGGGTTTTAGATCTATGATTCTACTACTATAAATACTCATTCACATGCAAATTGCAAAACACACGAAATACACATATTTTACACGGCTATATATTTTACTTGTGTTGATTTTCAAAATCGTTTTAAAGCAAACCTTTGAGCAAATATTTATTATTTTTAGAGTTTGTTTTTAAAAGAGTTGTGCATCAATTATTATCAATCGCTTGAGTGAAATACGTTATTGGATAATAGTACATCATTATAAGCTTACAATTCTTTAACGGGAATTTGTGTGAGTTATATTGTACTTTCTTATTAGCGTAAGATAGTATAGAGTATTTAGCGATACTCACCTTGAGTTATAATCATAGTGTTGATTATACGAGCAGGTTGGTAATTTTTGTAATCCGTAGAAAGGTACTAAAAATTATTAATCGAGAATAGTGGACGTAGGTTTCAACGTGTGAAACTGAACCACTTCAAAAATCGTGTGCCTCTCTCTTATCTCTTTACTTTTCGTTATTTAGTTATTTGCGCTTACTTTGATTAATTAATTAGTCGATTTTAATTCATAAGATCAAACAATTAATTACATATCATATAAATCGAAAAAGTGGGGCTAGTTTTTAATATTCAATTCACCCCCCCTCTTTCATATTCGATCAATAGACTCTACAGGTATAAAACATTAGAGTTGTACACCAAGGCTCGTACCCGAGCCCAACACTTCGTAATATATTTGTGTATAAGGATTTATTTTACGTTTGCAAAAAAAAAAGGTAAACAAATTATCAGCCGGATGAAATAATATCGAGTGTAAGTTTTATAGTCAAAAACAGTTTCCGGCAAGAAGATTTGCCAATCAAACGCTAAATGCCTTTAGTTTCTAGGTGTTAGACCTCTTCTTTTATATTCACAACTTTGTCCTCATTTTGTTTTTGATCCCTTCTTCTTTGCATTGACCCTCTCTAAAAAGAATCTCAAATTCTCAATGAAAACAGACACTATCCATCATAAATTGGAGATGGATAGTACATCTCTCACAATATGCAAGTGAAATCCCCCCACTTACCCTACCTACTTGCATATTGTGAGAGGGACACTATCCGTCTTCAGCTTGTGACGGATAGTGCCGCCTTCAGAGAGACGGGCTGAAAAAGAATACTCCCTCAATCCAATCCAATCTTCCCATTGGACTTTTCGAGGTCCACTTTCACAAATTTGATCATATACATTATATACATATAAAAGCAAAATAGAAAAGTATAGAGTCTATTGATCGAATACGAAAGAGGGGGGGGGGGTGAATTGAGTATTAAAAACTAGCCCCACTTTTTCGATTTATGTGATATGTAATTAATTGTTTGATCTTATGAATTAAAATCAAGTAATTAATTAATCAAAGTAAGCGCGAATAACGAAGTAACGAAAAGTAAAGAGATAGGAGAGAGAGGCACACGATTTTTGAAGTGGTTCAGTTTCACACGTTGAAACCTACGTCCACTATTCTCGATTAATAATTTTTAGTACCTTTCTACGGATTACAAAAATTACCAACCCACTCGTATAATCAACACTATGATTATAACTCAAGGTGAGTATCGCTAAATACTCTATACTATCTTACGCTAATAAGAAAGTACAATATAACTCACACAGATTCCCGTTAAAGAATTGTAAGCTTATAATGATGTACTATTATCCAATAACGTATTTCACTCAAGCGATTGATAATAATTGATGCACGACTCTTTTAAAAACAAACTCTAAAAATAATAAATATTTGCTCAAAGGTTTGCTTTAAAACGATTTTGAAAAATCAACACTAGTAAATAATTGTGCCGTGTGAATGTAGTGTATTTCGTGTATTTTACAAATTGTATGTGAATGAGTATTTATAGTGGTAGAATCATAGTAGATCAAAAACCCTAGTATAATATTTAATAAAGATACTTATCTTATCATAAAATAATATTTGCTTATCTTTTAGAAATATCTTTATCTCAAAATATTATTTGGTTTATCTTATAGAAATATATTTATTTTTATATCTCAAAATATTGTTGTAAAGATATAGTAGAATCCTAGATTAGGTAAACTAAGGAAACAAACCTAGGTTGGCCGGAATCCTCTAGATCACGAAACCCTAGGAGGCACGAATCCCTAGGTGGCACAAACTAGGTTTCACGAAACCCTAGATGGCTCAAACACTAGGTGGGCTAATTAGGTTAACAACAAATTGAGATAGAATATATTAGAAACCCTAGGTAGCATGACAACCATAAGTTGTATTACTAACCAATAGAATCTCATAAATATATTCTCTATTAAAGTAATTGATAAATATAAAAATACTCTTTCACTTTTGAAAACATTTCAAAACATTTTATTTCCAAAATCATTCATCAATATTTTATCATCCAAAGTCATAGACTAAAGTTATAACTTTTGAACATAAAATCTCTCGAATGGAATAGTTACCGAATGACGACCTATACTATCTAATCTTCACAAAGATCTTCAGTATACGGATCATCTCTTCATCTTGATCACAAAGACCCTCCATCTCGAGTCTTGTGTAGTATTATGTAGATCTTGTTTGAAGCGATTTTCTTTAAAGTTATGCCTGGTTAGTTATAACTTCCATGTTCACTTCCAAAGTTATTCCTAAAGTTGTTATAACTTTGTCTCACAAACTTTATCAAAGTTATGCCTAACTTTGATCTTTCTTCTCATAATTGTTGCTAGCTATAATAAGACTAAAGCACACAATTACACGCATATGATATATCGAGTAAAACATATTATTACGTAAACACATGTCATTATCAAAACTATGAAATTGGTCCAACAAATTCCCCCTTTTTGATGATGACAAGTCTCATATGATTTCCTCTTAACAATGTGACTAAGTATGGTTCCCCCTCAACAAATCACTCCAAAGTTATAGCAACTTTGATCGCAAGAACATAACAACTTAGCCAAAGTTATAGCTTGAGATAATTTAACAGATAACGAGTCTTGACAAGGAGCAAGCTTAAGCAAAGATTCAAATTATATCATTTCTTCCCTCTCTTGGCATCATTAAAAAGACAAGAACAGAGACATGAAACGACTAGAATAACACATTTCAAGGTAAGAAATAGATATGCAAAATACGCAATATAAAACGATATATACCAAGCAAGATCGAGTGCAAATGTTAATTAAAACTACAAACCACAAAATAAATTGTTAAGTGCCATTGGGCCGAATAGAACAATGTTAAAGCAAGCCAAAATGGGCTGAATAGGATTAGTAGTTCAAGAATTGAAACAACCATGGATAAGAAAAGCAAAGCATGGGGGTAGGTGGATAAGGCTAGGGTGCTTTATAACCGGGCCTAGTGCGGTACTCAAGAGTGGAGAGACGGTCAAGGCAAGAAGACACATGGGTAGCTTGAGCGGTGAGGCAAACGTCAAAGTTCCGAACTTTCAACGAAAGAGCCTCCGTCGCATTGTATATAGTACCCATCCCCTCACGCATATCCGTTCCACTCTTAACCAATGAACCGCCTTGGCTCACCAAGAATGTCATCCGATCCCTTTGCCGATACACTTCTTGTTTACAATCAACAATGTTCCTTTCCAACTTAGCAAGGCGATCATCCATACCCATCATCCATGTCCGCATCTCTTGACTCACACCCGACCCACCTTGGTCACGGGTAGAGCTAGAAGAACCAACTGCCACGGCTTGAACAACCGTGTCCAATACCGCCTCAATTTTCTTGTCCTGCGCGTCCAAGCGCTCCATGTTACTACCGATGAACATATCCAATTTTGACTCAATCCCGGAAAAATCAGCCCCACCCGGCTGTAACCCGACCGAACCTCCCTTTGTTAAAAACAACAACTCTGGACCATTAGCATCTAGCTTCATAAACTTCAAGAACGTATCACACATTTCATCTTTTACGGCGACCCCATAATTGTTCACATTAACAACTCCTTTCGACTCGAAGAGCCGTGACAGCCACATACCATACGGCAAATCAAGAGTAGAATATATTTTGTCTTCGGTCACCGAAAAAGCGGTTTGTGAAATACGAGAAAACACAAGAGAAGGTAGATTAACCCGGTTTCCCTCCAACCAATGCTTTACAACCAACATCTCATAGCATGCAATCTTGTCCCGTCCTCCCCGACGCGGAATCACGGTATTCCATAAAACGTTTAACAAAAATTTCAATTTTGGTGACACACTTCCCGCCAGCACACAACTCGACAAAGACGCCCCAACATCAAAGTATTTCTTAACTTCCAATTTAGCCATGTCCGTCAGTTCCTCCCATGACGTACTCGGATTGACTTTGATTCCATCATCAGGAACCGAAAACAGAGTACAAAAGTCCGTCACGGAAATCGAAACTGAACGGCCATTTATAACGGCATGCAACACTCCATCGTTTAATGAAACAGAAGCAAAAAACTGTATTACCTCAATCGGATAAACAGGACCCGAAAACTGAGCCACGGTTTCCCATTCTTGAAAATTCAGAAAATCGGTAAAGAATCCTAAAGCCACATACTTATCACACCAAGCTTTCGGATAAAAACGACCACCGTGTATTCCGTACTGAGCAACTGAGTTCACAAGTTTTCTTTCGTTTTTTGTGAGACGGAGTTTATCAAGCTCGGAAGATGTTTCTTGAGAAAAAAAGTCACGGAAGGTGACCAGTGTTGTCTCCTCGGGAACCGTGTCAGTGGTTTCGGTCGAAGCTTCTTCTTGGACTCTAGCTTTGCCCTTATTTAACCGTCTTCTTTTTGTACCCTCAAGACCCGCACCGGACTCGGTTTGGTTTAGGTTGGGTGATTTTTGTGTGTGAGTAGGAGAGGTATTTTTGGGCATACTAGGCTTGGGAGTTTTTGGGTTTGGGTTTTTGGAAATTTTTGATCTAGTGGAAGCCATTGATGAAGGTTGAAGGTTTTGGTAAATTTTCTTTGTTGGTGTGTGGGAGCCGTGAGGAAGGAGAAGGGGGTAGTAATAAATTGGTTGAGTATTGATGTGGTGAAAGTGAAAGGTAATTATGAGGTGTAAGAGGTTGGTGTTGCTTTTGTACTTGGGCACTTGGGTGTGCCGGCCCCAAGTAATTTCTTTCCCTTTTTTTTTTTGTTTTGTTTTTTTTTTAAATTGGAATTTAGGTAGGAAAAGGAATTTTGGGTGGTTAATTGTTGGGATATGGTAAGGATAGAATTTGGTAAATAAAAAGATATGGTAAGGTATTTTGTGATGGAAATTTCGGCCAAAGTGAAATACATGGGTAGAATTTTGGTTTGATTAGGAAAGTGAATAAGATAGGTTTTTGGCAAATATATGTGGTTCATAATTCAATTTCCATAAAACACTTAATATGCAAGATACTCACGTAAAATGTATTGTATTGAACACAAATATACTAGCAATGAAATATGCGGACACAGTCATACAATCTCGTCTTATTCTAGCCAGTCACGCAGGTTCACAAAATAAATAAGATGAATTTAATTGCTACCGATTAAACCAATTTTCAACCGCAAAATCTCAAAACGTCTTCTTGCTAACGCCTTTGTTAAAATGTCAGCCTATTGATTGTCAGTACTACAAAAATCGAGTTTAATGTTGCCCTTTTATACATGGTCACGCAAAAAATGATGTCTAATGTCTATATGCTTAGTACGAGAATGCTGAGCTGGGTTCTTAGAGATGATAATAGCACTCGTATTATCACAGAAAACAGGCATACAACCAACATTAACACCATAATCACATAGTTGTTGCTTTAACCAAAGTAGTTGAGAACATACCAGTCCTGCAACGATATATTCGGCTTCTGCAGTAGATAATGCAACCGAATTTTGCTTCTTTGAGCCCCAAGTAATTATGCATGGTCCAACAAACGTAGCAAATCCAGAGGTACTTTTTCTATCTAGGGAACATCCTGCATAATCTGCATCTGAATACCCTACTAGATCGAAATTACACTCAAGTGGATACCATAAATATAAATTAGATGTACCAATTAAATATCTCAAGATACGTTTAACTGCAATCATATGTGATTCCTTAGGACATGATTGAAATCTAGCACAGACACATACGCTGAACATAATGTCAGGCCTACTTGCAGTTAAATATGATAAAGAACCAATCATACCTCGATATGTAGTCTCATCTACAGACTTACCATTTTCGTCTAAGGTCAACTTTTTGTCAGTTACCATAGGCGTGTCCATTGGATGAGCGTTTTCCATACCAAATTTTCTGATTAGCTCCTTGACATATTTTTGTTGGTGAATCTTTATCCCTTCTTTGGTTTGTTGAATCTGCAATCCTGGAAGAATTTTAATTCTCTCATCATGCTCATTTCAAATTCTGAGGTCATAAGATCTGAAAAATACTTGCAAAATTTATTGTTAGTAGAACAAAAATAATATCATCTACATAAATTTGAGCAACAAGTAAATCAGAACCCTCGGATTTAAGAAATAGGGTTTTGTCGACAGATCCTCTTTTAAAATTGTTTTGTAATAAAAACTTTGACAATCTGTCGTACCAAGCCCTAGGCGCTTGTTTCAAACCATATAAAGCTTTATCGAGTTTAAAAACATGGTTTTGAAACTTGCTATTCAAAAATCCAGGAGGGTGTTCAACAAAAACCTCTTCTTCCAAATAACCGTTAAGAAATGCAGTCTTAACGTCCATTTGGAATAATTTCATTCCTTGGTGAGCTGCGAAGGCGATGAGCAAGCGAATAGATTCAAGTCTTGCTACTGGAGCGAATGTCTCGTCATAATCAATTCCTTCTTGTTGATTATAACCTTGAACGACCAATCGAGCCTTGTTACGAACTATAACTCCTGCGTCATCCAATTTATTTCTAAATACCCATCGAGTACCAATCACAGTTCGATTAGAAGGTCGTGGCACAAGGTGCCATACTTTATTGCGTTCGAACTGTTGAAGCTCCTCTTGCATAGCCACAATCCAGTCGGATTCTGCAAGAGCTTCCTTGATGTTGGTAGGCTCTATGGTAGACAGAAATGAAAAGAATGAACAAAAGTTATTTAAAGTTCGCCTAGTTTGAACTCCTTTAGTCAAACTTCCTAGGATACTATCCATAGGATGAGAACTCTTATATTTCCATTTCTTAGAGTTTTTTGGCTCATTATCATCTGATGAACTATCACTTTCCTCAAATGATTCAGAATCAAGATTGGTTCCCCCTGAGTTGGACTCTGGAGTTATAGCTGAAGTTGGTACAACTTCAGTTACACCATCTTGGTTCTGGTTCAAAGTTATAGCATCATCAGCTCTAACTTCAGTTTCCTTTTCCTTGTTTTGAGAAGAGACATTCGTATCATCAACAATTGTCTCAGTTCTCTGTTCAAGGTCATTTGCGGATTTCTCAAGTTCATCATTGATTCCTTCAATAACTTCTTCATTATTATCTGGCTCGTCTTCCCTTGAAAGGCGAAAGTCTGGATCATTCATGTCTTCTTCTTCATTTTGTTCAACTTGCTCAGGCACATTATCTTCATCAAATACAACATGAACACTTTCTTCTATGCACAACGTTCTTTTGTTAAAAACTTTAAAAGCTTTACTATGATTAGAATAGCCAACAAACACAGCTTCGTCACTTCGTGGATCAAATTTGCTCAAATTACTGTTTCCATTATTATGGACAAAACATTTACTCCCGAAGCAACGAAGGTGAGCTATATTGGGTTTTCTCCCTCTTAAAAGTTCATAGGGAGTCTTTTTTAGAATAGGTCTAATCATAGCTCTATTGTGCACATAGCATGCAGTACTAATGGCTTCAGCCCAAAAGCTCTTAGGAAGGCCACTACACAAAAGCATAGTGCGGGCCATGTCCTCTAATGTTATATTCATACGTTCCACGACACCATTTTGTTGTGGGGTTCGTGGTGCAGAAAAGTTATGTCCTACACCATTCTCCCTACAATATTCTATAAAAGCTTGATTATCAAATTCGGTGCCATGATCCGTACGAATGGAAACTAACTTTTATCATACTTGTTTTGGGCGAGCTTCATTAGTACTACAAACTCATCGAAAGTTTCATCTTTAGTAAATAAAAAGATAGGCCATACATACCTGGAGTAGTCGTCAACTAGGACGAATACGTACCTTGATCCACCGCGGCTTCTAACTTTCATAGGTCCACACAAATCCATGTGTAACAACTCAAGTGGACGCTCTGTACTTACTACTCGTTTCGGTTTGAATGAAGATCTAACTTGTTTACAACGGGCACATGAGTCACACATCTTTTCTTGTTCGAATTTGATTGAGGGTAGACCCTTAACTAAATCCCAAGACTTGAGCTTCTTTAAAATCGTTGGACTGATGTGTGCAAACCTCTTGTGCCACAAGCATGAATCATCCACTGTGACTTTCATGCACGTAAAGGAACTTGTAGTGACTTTGTTTAAATCAATCATATACACGTTCCGTGTACGTAGACCTTCTAAGATAACATTACTAGTACCTTCAACTATGATACGACAAACATTTGAATGAAAAACGACTTTGTTGCCTTTGTCACATAGTTGAGAGATGCTTAGCAAGTTATGCTTAAGGCCATCTACCAGATATACATTATTAATAGCGTGTGAAGAAGATATACCAATCTTACCTACACCGATTATGTTGCCCTTCTTATTGTCTCCAAAGGTGACCTTGCCACCGTTGAAGGGTTCTAGTGAAAGAAATAAATTCTTGTTTCCAGTCATGTGCCTCGAACATCCACTGTCGAGATACCAAAGATTGTTTTCTTTCACTATTATCTGCAATAGAATCAAATACAGCTTTTAGGTACCCACGCTAAGTTGGGTCCTTTGTGGTTAGTGACTCTGTATATTTGATCCTTCCTAACCCATACCTGTTTGACAATTCTTTTCTTCTTAGGATAGGGTTTTCTAGATTTATTATATTGAGTATTGTTACTACGCACACTAGGTTTAAATGACTGCTTCTGATTCACATACGATTTGGATTTTGAAGGTACAGATGTGTAATCGAAAGCCATGTCATAAAACCACCTGAACTCATTGTTTCTAACCTCATCACGTTGAGATTCAGGTTCAGACTCATTAATACTATACACATCATGCTCTTTCACAAAATCAGTTTGAATTTTGTTGTCGTTAACATATTTAACACAATTATCTTTAACATGACCGTTGTGACCACAATAATTGCAAATCAGATATTCTGAAAGATTGACATACTTCGTTCTTCTGAAATCACGGTAAGAAGGAGTGGATTTGCATTTATCATGGTCTCTACGACTATAGCATTCATGACCTAAACCCATCTTCATGTTATTATTAGACTGTTCGGTAAGGAAGTCTAAGACCTTCTGACTTCCCTCCCACTTATCATGAACTTTTCGTGCATGTAGAAGCAATTCCTTCAAAGACTGAATTTCTTTTTCACACGACGAATGATCTTTATTCGAGTCTTTAGAGGGATTGTTCTTTTTGAAATTTTCACGAAAATCATTGAAACGTTTGTTCAAGATAAGTTTCTCCTCATTGTGTTGACTTTTGGCTTGGGAGAGTTCAGCCTTCAAATCTTTCAATTGCTGAGAAAGAAAAGAGTTTACTTTCTCATGATCAAGAATAACAACTTTCGTTGCCTTAGCTTCAGATTGTAAAAACTCATTGACTTTCTTCAATTCTAAAGTTATAGCTTCATTAGCTATAACTTTGGCTTGAAGATGCTTAATGTTGAGCTTCAACTCTGAGATTATAGCTACATTAGCTATAACTTTAGACTCAAGAGCTTCTTTCTCAACATTTGTCTTGTCTGAAGTTATAGCTGAAGTTGCCATAACTTTAGACTTGAGCTTTTTAGCTTTGGCCTTAAGAAGTTGGTTTTCCTCAGCAATGTCAAGAATTTGTTCTTTAAGATCTTTTAATTCAAGACTATGTTCATGACAATGATCTAAGGCTTCTTCAAAATACTTAATTAAAGACTTCTTAGATAAATTCTTAACTTGCTTTTTAAGTTCAAGATGACTAACCTCTTCGTCATCTTCTGAATCTGGTTCTGAATCTGAGTTGCCAACGAGACACATCTCGGATTCGCTTTCATTGTCACTGTCAGAAATTAGGTCAAGACTGACGTTGCTTAGACACAAGTTGGCGACTTCCTCTGCCTCTGACTCGTCGTCCTCTGTGTCGAGATCTCCCCAGCAATAAGCCATCATCACTTGCTTGAATTCCTTCTTGGTTTTGTCTCATTGATTTTTGTCTTTGATTTTCTTCCATGTGGGGCAATCCTTGATCATGTGATCATTATCCCCACATTTGAAGCAACCACGACTTGAAAGAGACCCTTTTGACTCAATTGGCTTTTTGTAAGATTTGTTAGTGTTATTGTTAAACGTTTTCCCTTGTGGTTTATTAAAGAATTTTTTCTTAAAACGTCTAGCAAATAACATTGTTTCATCTTCAAGATCCGAATCATGTCTTTCACTAGATTCGGCTTGTAGAGCCACTTTCTTGCTATTACTATCATTTGCCTCATCTTCATCAAGAGTAATCTCGTGAGCCATTAGGGTTCCAAGTAGCTCTTGATAAGATAGGTCAGATAGGTCTTTACATTCCTCAATTACCGTCACCTTAGGTCTCCATCGTTTAGATAGACTTCTAAGGATCTTCCTGGCAATTTCCTCGGAGTCAAAAGTTTTTCCAAGATTTTTCAATTCATTAATGATACTAGAGAAGCGAGTGGACATGCTGTCAAGCGATTCATTTTGTTCCATGGAGAACAGTTCGTATTTTCGCATAAGTAGTGCAATACGTTGCTTTTTGACAACAGTTGTCCCCTCATAAGCTAACTCAAGACCATCCCATATTTCCTTGGCAGTAGAACTAGATGAGAAACGATCAAATTCAGTATGGGTCATGCCGTTTTGCAACAGACTAATAGCCTTTGAATTTTTCTCAGCTTTCTTATAATCTGCCTCAACATAGTCATCTTCTTTCTTTTCGATGGAAGTGCCAGTAGCCGTTCCAAGCATGATGTTATTAGGATCATTCTTAATGATTAGCCAACACTCCCAATCGTTACCCTTTACGAAATGGGTCATCATATTTTTCCATAAACTGTAGTTCTTCCCATCGAATACGGGACACTTCAGATGTTTGGAATCCATTAAAATAAAATTAAATGCAGCGGAAAATAAAATAAAAAGATAAATGGATCAGACTCCTTGCTGTAAGGCAATCAAGAGCACAAGGCTCTGATACCAATTGTAGAGTCTATTGATCGAATACGAAAGAGGGGGGGTGAATTGAGTATTAAAAACTAGCTCCACTTTTTCGATTTATGTGATATGTAATTAATTGTTTGATCTTATGAATTAAAATCAACTAATTAATTAATCAAAGTAAGCGCGAATAACGAAATAACGAAAAGTAAAGAGATAGGAGAGAGAGGCACACGATTTTTGAAGTGGTTCAGTTTCACACGTTGAAACCTACGTCCACTATTCTCGATTAATAATTTTTAGTACCTTTCTGCGGATTACAAAAATTACCAACCCACTCGTATAATCAACACTATGATTATAACTCAAGGTGAGTATCGCTAAATACTCTATACTATCTTACGCTAATAAGAAAGTACAATATAACTCACACAAATTCCCGTTAAAGAATTGTAAGCTTATAATGATGTACTATTATCCAATAACGTATTTAACTCAAGCGATTGATAATAATTGATGCACAAGTCTTTTAAAAACAAACTCTAAAAATAATAAATATTTGCTCAAGGGTTTGCTTTAAAACGATTTTGAAAAATCAACACTAGTAAATAATTGTGCCGTGTGAATGTAGTGTATTTTACAAATTGTATGTGAATGAGTATTTATAGTGGTAGAATCATAGTAGATCTAAAACCCTAGTATAATATTTAATAAAGATACTTATCTTATCATAAAGTAATATTTGCTTATCTTTTAGAAATATCTTTATCTCAAAATATTATTTGGTTTATCTTATAGAAATATATTTATTTTTATATCTCAAAATATTGTTGTAAAGATATAGTAGAATCCAAGATTAGGTAAACTAAGGAAATAACCTAGGTTGGCCGAAATCCTCTAGCTCACGAAACCCTAGGAGGCACGCATCCCTAGGTGGCACAAACTAGGTTTCACGAAACCCTAGGTGGCTCAAACACTAGGTGGGCTAATTAGGTTAACAACAAATTGAGATAGAATATATTAGAAACCCTAGGTAGCATGACTACCCATAAGTTGTATTACTAACCAATAGAATCTCATAAATATATTCCTCTATAAAGTAATTGATAATATAAAATACTCTTTCACTTTTGAAAACATTTCAAAACATTTTCTTTCCAAAATCATGCATCAATATTTTATCATCCAAAGTCATAGACTAAAGCTATAACTTTTGAACATAAAATCTCTCGAATGGAATAGTTACCGAATGACGACCTATACTATCTAATCTTCACAAAGATCTTCAGTATACGGATCATCTCTTCATCTTGATCACAAAGACCCGCCATCTCGAGTCTTGTGTAGTATTATGTAGATCTTGTTTGAAGCGATTTTCTTTAAAGTTATGCCTGGTTAGCTATAACTTCCATGTTCACTTCCAAAGTTATTCCTAAAGTTGTTATAACTTTATCTCACAAACTTTATCAAAATTATGCCTAACTTTGATCTTTCTTCTCATAATTGTTGCTAGCTATAATAAGACTAAAGTACACAATTACACGCATATGATATATCGAGTAAAACATATTATTACGTAAACAAATGTCATTATCAAAACTATGAAATTGGTCCAACAAAAAGTATAATATTTCATTAACATATTTGCATTCGAAAATTTCATTAACATATTTGCATTCGAAATAAGAAATAATAATTCTAGACAAATAGAGAAAACTAAGGTAAAAGGGTTGTCTTGAAAACCGTAAAAAGTTCAAATGAAAAGATTGATTTGGATAGGATATGGGCCCGTATAAAAAAACACAAATTTGACCAATTAAGAGCTCATCGCTTCTTGAATGCTCTTAGAGCACCCACAATAGAGAGGATTGAGCATCCTCTTAACTCTCTCTCCTCTAAGAGTACATCCTTTCTATTGTGGAAACTATTATGGATGTCCTCTTACATAGAGGAAGATGGTTACTTCCTCTACTTTTAAAGGAAAGAAGACATAGGCCCTTGTGCCCAAAAACTAATATTTAATTGTCATGTTGATTATTCAATTAGTTTTATTGATTTATAAATAATTAAAATAATATAAAGTGACTCATAAAGTTATAATATTAAATATAAAATAAGAAAATCTATATAATAACTATAAAAGAAGAACCACTGTGACACGTGTCAGTCATAGGGCTCTCCATCTACTACTATTTTCCCGCTCAACCCACCTATTGAAAAATGCTAATGCATCATCATAAAAATGGAATGAAATATTTTTTTAGTACCCATTAGCAATTTTTACACAGCATACAATAAGACATAAAAGTAATTGAATATGAAATAAAAGTTACAGTCAATCCAAAAGTTCTTCCTTAACATTCCTATACATTTTTAAAAGATACCAACATTTTTTTAAGAATAAGAAATCTTGCTTTTAAAATCTATTATGCGTCCTTCAAATTTACATTTCACATCATTGATCTCACTCTATAGAAAAGATTTTCCATCATGTTGTTTATTTTCTTATGTCATGATTTCTATGATTGAATGGTTTAGAATTTTAATATTTCTCATATTAATTTATATGATTTTTTTAATTATTAGTGAATAAAGTTGTTGTATCTTACGGAGTAGTTTGTTAAGATGTACTCCATATGGTTTTGCAGATTTTTTTTGGTATTTGTGTAATTAATTATGTTTTTTTTTATGGTTAACTGTTTTTTAAACCCCTTTTACAAAATTTTGATTATACTGTACCAAATTAAGTGATTATATATTGGATTATGTTATTTGTATAATCAAATTTTGAAAGTTTTTGTCATTTCTTTATATGCTATAAAATCGTCGGGTTGAATTATAAGTGTACAAAAAAAACTGTGTAAGCCCGATTAGTTATTTGCTTGCTTTTATTTTAGAGAATTCGGAAATGGAATTTGAAGGCTAATAATATCTCTTAACTAATTGTATGATATTTCCTATAAAATAAAATAAGTTTATTATGAGACTATAACATGTTAATTTAAATTAAAAAAACGTACACTAACATGTTATCTCCCAAAGTGTTTATGTGATGGTCATGGTGTAAAAAACGTACACTTACATACTTGATTGTTCATAGGTAGATTGTATTGTGAGATACATAGTACTATATTAAATTTTCTTATGCCTAAGTTGGTCTTTATTAACACAAATGACACTATCCATCTTAAGTTTAAGACGGGTTAAATATATATCAAATCACATGACAAGTTGTCTAGGAAATGCTAATATTTTTTCCCTATTAGCCACATGTGGTATTATTTAGCCGGTCTTAAGGTTTAAGACGGATAATCGATAAGACTTACTGTTTTATTAATTATAACTTTGAATTCACAATCTCACTTTTGTTGATTTGCTTGGTTGATTATAAATACTCCTTCCTTACCTTTTCTATTTATTTATTTATTTATGTAACACCCCACGTTAATTGAAGAGGTCCATTGATTAGCTTAAATGACTAGTGCTTAAAGGGATTGAAAGTACTACTCATATCAACAAAGTGCACTTTCTTTTCTGGTCATCCATGCAAAAGAACTCAAAAGTTAAGCGTGCTTGACTGAGAGTAGTCTTAGGATGGGTGACCTCCTGGGAAGGTTCCCGGGATGCGCATGAGTGAGGACAAAATGCGCTGGAAAGGACCCGTGTTGATCTGTGGGCCATGTACACAGCTTGGAGAGCTATCATGAGTGACCGCTCCCGACCAAAGGATTGGGTCGGGGTGTTACAAATGGTATCAGAGCAACCCTGCGACCGTGTGGTGAGCCTGTGGTCGGGAGTACCCGGGTCACCCACCTAGCGGGGGAGGATTCTGGGTTAGCGGTTATGCTCCCAGGCGCAACGAGGACGTTGCGTTCTTCAAGTGGGGGTGATTGTAACACCACACGTTAATTGAAGAGGTCCATTGATTAGCTTAAATGACTAGTGCTTAAAGGGATTGAAAGTACTACTCATATCAACAAAGTGCACTTTCTTTTCTGGTCATCCATGCAAAGGAACTCAAAAGTTAAGCGTGCTTGACTGAGAGTAGTCTTGGGATGGGTGACCTCCTGGGAAGGTTCCCGGGATGTGCATGAGTGAGGACAAAATGCGCTGGAAAGGACCCGTGTTGATCTGTGGGCCATGTACACAGCCTGGAGAGCTATCATGAGTGACCGCTCCCGACCCAAGGTTTGGGCCGGGGTGTTACAATTTACCTTTCTATTGTTTGTAAGGTGTATTATAATAAAAGGTAGTAAAGTGTATTATAATAAAATCGAGATGTTTTGTATCGAGATACAAAATCAAGATGACAATTTGAAATCGACATAGGCTAAGCGACATGTAAGATTCATTGATGTATAACAAGTTGAATAGAATCCCATCATTGGAATGATGTTTGTCATAAACATGTGCTCCCCCCTTATATTTTCTTCCCTTTTGCTTTTCACAAAGATAGAAAACACATGTAAGGTCAAAAGTATTTCAAAATAAGAGGATGAAATCATCCTCCTTATTGTGGATGTTCTTAGACCATCCTCAAGCAAGATCATGAGGAAGGGCATGACATTGTTGGGCATGACATTGTTGGGCATGATAATTACAGATTAAGGAGAAAATTAGTATGATTTTGCCTTTGAAGAGGACAATTTGTGACCTTTGTTGAGGCAATTTGAAATACTTTTGACCTTACATGTGTCCAATTTGTATTGGATACACCATTAAAAATACAAAAAAACATTTATTTTTCTACTTGGAGAGTATAAATGAGTGGGGTAGAAAATATGGGAAATGATTGAAAAGCTTGAAAAGTGAAAAATGATCGGATTAGTGACAAAGGTGATGATCTTCTGCTTGGAAGGGTGAAAATAGGTGAAGATAAATATGTAGTGATTAAGAGTAAAAGTGGATCATAACCCAATTAGCTTGAGTCTACTTGGGATGGTCTTAGAAGAGCACACAAATACACCATTTCCACACGCAACAGTAAACCGACGGCATCATCATTAAAAAAAAAGGGATAAAAGACACTAGCCTGAAGAGCACTCAGAATAAAGAAAACAAGGTATAAGTGAGTCTGTTGTAGCAGATAAGAGCCACAATTTATCTCGTTCATCAGAAAAGATGAAATATGTTGGCCCTATATTTAGATGATAAATCTATTTTTCTTACCTTATAAAAAAACGTTTTTAGTTTTTCAAAAAAAAAAAGTAGAGTGCCTTTAAGAGCACTAAGAAAAAAATCAAAGACTAAGACCATGTTCTTTTGAACTTAAACTCAGCCCCTTTAAGTTCAGTTCAGCTCCTATAAGTTCAGTTCAGTTCAGTTCAGCTCCTATAAGTTCAGTTAAGCTCCTATAAGTTCAGTTCAGTTCAGTTCAGTTCAGCTTCTATAAGTTCAGTCCAGCTCCTATAAGTTCAGTTCAGTTCAGCTCTTATTCAGCCCAAAAGAACAAGGCCTAAGGGGGTCTGTTGTAGCAGATAAGAGCCACAAATATCATGAAAGCCTTTTCTTTGGAGTGGGAGCCATTCTTTTATCCATCCAGTTTATGTCAAATTCACAGTGACATGTCTTGACTCTTGAGTAGATAATTGCCAAAATCCAGAACAAGATATAACACTATGGCCTACTTTTGGATATCACATTATGTATTTTCCAATAACACCACTTTTTTCTTCTCTTGTTCATACCCACATATCAAATATCTACTTTTATGACTTCTCCATTGCCAAGTATTCCAACTTTTGACAACCACATGAATTCATTGGTTGATACTATTTCCTCCCCTATTTCAGATTCCAGATAATGGAAGATGATTTGCTAATGGAACGGCATATCAGACTGAACCTATCAGAGAAAATAGACGAGAAATTGTGGGGAAAGAAATGGAGACGATGGTGACAATAAAACACGTAAATACGTAATATAGCTCGAAAATTAAAGTAAGCCACTAAAAGTAAAGATACTTCACATTTCATAAACATAGAGGTGAAAAGGACAAAAAAAGAAAGAAACTGAGAAGCTAACATACAGCACCTAATCCCAGAAGACCTAATCCTCAGGAAAAAATGAAATGATAAAACCTAGTCACAGTGTCAAAAAAAACACTAACACAGGGATATACACAGGCCACGGATCCGGCAAAAGGTAAAATCGGGAACAGCGCTATTCCTTCTGCTGGAAAAATTGTTAGCCTAGACCCTGCTGCAGTTGTACATATGGCGGTAGATCAGGTTAATCACAATCACTGTACTGGCCTCCATAAGTGCTGTACTGGGTTTCCTGGGCTGTGAGGCTAAATACGTGCTAGCTAAACTGGTATAAATATAAGTTAGGCGAGTTGCTACAAGCAAAGTCGAATTCTTCGACTTTCTTCGTCATTCATGCTCACAGTTGATGATTGCAGGTCTCTTTCTGAGAAGCATCGTTTATACGGAACAAACCCCCTGTTGAATTTACCGGTATTTGGTCTTTTCACAGGTGAAGTTGGTTTAGTCTCCCTGTAATGGTTCTCTAATTGACTCTCAGCATCCAAGTCATTGGTTGATTCGCTACTTGAACCCGCCCATGAACCCTCTCTCAGGCTTTCTTCCTTCTTCAGAGTGTTTTCAACATGGCATTCAAATGGAGGGGCTGCCATTCCCCTAAGGAAAACCCACCATGGAAGTGGAGTGGGTTTTTCCACCTGGTTTCCGCTTCCATCCACATAGTATAGCGTTTGACAATCCCATGGATTCTCCACGTTTTGCATGCCGGTATCCACGTCTTCACCCATATCTAAAGAAGGTGATTTGCTCAGGCACATCGTTGTTTCAGAAGGATCACTCGGGACTACCACTTCCTTGCCAAATAATTTCAAGACCTTAGTGGCTACTGCTTCCGGCTTATCAACTGAATCCATACTTGGGAACCTGTCCAATTTCTCCTGAGGATTCAAAATCATAAAATGAGTACAAATACAACATTTAACCATGGGGTTTTCATGGATAAACCGTCAGCTTGTTACACTTTAACAAGACATCTTTAATCAAGTTAGCGTGTTCCATAATTCTCGTGCAAACTGAACTCGGAAATCTTTTCATAAAGTACAAGGCAGACTTGGAATTCAGAAACATACCACTAAAATGCTCTTATTTGGAACTGATTTAGGCACCTGCACATCATCGTGAGGTGTGTCATCTGATGCCACTGGTTCAGCAGCAGAAGATATCGGGGACCCGCTGCCATTAGGTGTTCCAGATACTTCAGTGGCTAGAGTATCCAACACCGAAGTAGGAGACTGATTTGTTTCCTCGTAGATTGAGGAATTCAGAGATACAGATCTTTCTAGCTGATCCATAGGATTATCCTTTTTGGCAGGAAGCACGAGTTTCCTAGGATATGGGTGTGACGGTTTCCTCTTAGGACGAGGCGGCGGTATTTCAATGGGCTCAGACGAGCTTGCGTTGCTGTTATTTGTCTCACGAACAACCTAAACCCAAAAACAACACAAAGATTCAAGTCAATAAACTACAATTGTCCAAAACTGACCCTCCAAAGATCGTTTGCACGCCCTCGAGGTCATGAGCAGTAGGACTTACGTTAAACAATCGAAAAAAATGGGCAATCGACCTTAGAAAAGAATTTTTGTGCATGACTGCGGATCTGGACTGCCGTCTTAGTCCCAATATGCTCTGCATAAAAAGTACAAGTCAATAACAAAAACTAGACAAAGTCATTCATATTCGATATAGATCTTATCAGAATATTTACCCTCGATCTTTCTCCAAGCTCGGCCGTGTAACTTTAAGGCTTCGAGAAATTTCTCATGCTCTTCTTCTGTCCATCTTTCCCTCTGCTTTGTTATGGTATAGGGCTTCCGAATCTGTTAGTAGTAAGAAAAGAGGACAGAAGAAGAGTAAGACACCCGAAAGCCAAATGAAGTGAGGAAAGGAGCCGTAAACTGTATGAGAAAGACCAAGACCTTGGGAATCTGGCCTTCCTCCATAGCCGATTGCACACATACATCCATTGAAAAAGTGTTCTCGGACGAGAGAAACGAGTTTGATTGATCACCACTAGTTTTTCCCTGGCAATAGCAAAGAAGAAATGATCAACATACAGGTAAAATGCCAAGAAGTCCATCATAGAAGTACAAAAGGATAGTAATTAAAAAGTCATGTATGAGTGTATGACCCTATAATCAATGACCAAGTAAATACCCTTCAATAGTATCAATAAGAAATTCTAGTATGATAAAATTGAAGCTGACAACGTAAGTGCCCTCAATCAGCTCTCAAACGTAAGCAAGCTCACATAGTCTCGATCATTTGTTAACCTTTATTTTCGCACGCACAAAATACTAAGGAGAGAAGTCGAACCATTTATGATTGTTGTTAAAAGAATGACAAATGAACAATAATGAATGTGCAAGAGCTAATTTTCCATTAGAAATATTCCTAATATAGTAGAAACTAGAAAGTTGAACAGATAAACGGATATTATCCGACTTAAACTTGAACGGGTTAAATACATACTTCCTCCATTCAACTCCACTCTACCATTTTCTTTTTTGTACACTATTCACAAGCGATCATATAATTGCAATTTTCTCTCAATATATAAGTAAAAAATATATTCATGTGTGATCTTGTTTGATTCGTCTTTACGAGTACATTATTAATATCTAACTTTTATAATTTTTGCAAACACGTAGCTAACGATATTTAGCGTGTAAAACACGTCACGGCAAATGTGAAAAAAAAAATTTAGTAGAGTGGAGTTGAATGGAGGAAGTATAAAATTATCTCACTTATTGCCTAGAAAAATACCAACAATTTTGTCTAAATTACCACCATTGGATAATATTTGATACCGGCTCAAGGAAGACTTACTAAAAATGGAGTAGATACCACAGAATTGCTATACTATATATATATTACCTCATCCACTTGCCTTCTAACCCCACAAAATATATACTAGTTTAATCGATTGTGAAAAAGTAACGACAGTAGGTAGATTACACCTATATAGATAAAAATAAGAAATGATCCGGCCTCGTCCTAATCATTTGTTTATTTTGATTCAAAAGTAAATAAATGACTCGGGCATAAGGGAGTACTAGAATTCACTATTCACAATCACTCAATTCTTAAACATTTAAATTCTAACTTTTAACAGCTTTACTAACACAACACAAATTTATTTCTTGCTTCATTTTTAATATTTTTCCACATTTAAGAATCCCAGATCGTAATTACACCTTCATGAGACAAAGATAGCAACTTTTTCCTAATCACCATAAACCCCATTAATTTTCTACCTATCATCCATCAATATACCACACAAAACACCAATTTTTTTAACCAAAAAATTAAAATAAAAAATATACTCCCTCCAATTTTTCATCTTCTTCACTCTTTCCATTTTAAGCTAATTGTGGTGATGTTCCTCTTTACTTATTTGTGAGTAGTTGTGTGGTCCAAATTTAATTGGATGTGGAGTACTGTGTTTTGTGTGGTCCAAAATGATTTCCTTAATCCTTGTGTCCAAAAGAAAGGGGAAGAACGTGTAAAATTGGAGGGAGTAATAAATAAACTTACTTGTTCAACCATGTTGGAAAAATGATAATAGGTCAGCTCAAAAATTGCATGGATCAACCAATCAGAAACAGCCAAGTCAGGTTCACAGGATAAAATAATAAATATATAAATACAAAGTTGATGTTAAAAGAAGAAGAAGAGAGAAGACAAGATAGTGTTAGAGAGAGAAAGTTTGAAGAAAAAAAGAAGAGGGGTGAAATGTGGGAGGGATTTTGGAGGGGGTATAATAAGACCTCAGATATTATTATTTAATAATAATAATAATAATAATAATAATAATAATAACTGTATTTTGATTAAAATAAATGAAAATGAAAATGAAAATGAAGAGGTGAGAATTTAGGTACAAATGTAGAATTCTCGAGAAGAGAAGAGGGGTAGGGGTAGGGAATGGAGTCTTGTGGCTGTCCTTTCAAGTTAAAGTGTCCCCGACACGTGCTCTTTCTTGTCTGCATTTTTTAATTAAGTAATCTGCAACGCGCGCGCGTGGACTGTTCATCTTCAGTTTGCCATAAACTGCTTCACACGTGTTTCTTTCTTATACTCCCTCCTAGACGATCATTTCTTCTCTCTTTCCTTATTGGGTAAGTCGGGTTTTCTTCCCTCTTTTCCTTTTTAGATGTGGAGTTGTGTGTTTTGTGTGGTTTAAATTTATTTGTATGTGCGGTAATGTATTTTGTGTGGTCCAAATTTATTTCCTTAATTTTTGGGTAAGTAAAAGAGAAAGGAAAAGAAATAAGTGAGTACTTCTTGACCACTCTCCACTCTCAACACTTGCCTATTTTTCTCCTAATTCAGCAAGTCTACGTATGTTCTAGATTAATATCCAAAAAAAAAAAAAAATAATTCACTTGGTGGCTAAGAAGTTTGACACTTTATACAAAATACATGACCGTAACTCGTGCTTAAGAATTCCAAGTAAGACGGTTCTTTTTCAAACTACTCGTCTCTTCAAGATTTATGGTTTCAAAAAAATAAAATTGTAGCATTCAGAATCCATAGCTCGGAGTTTTGGTACATCAAAGTATTTTTTATTAATTAAACTTTGAGTCATATCTTTTACTCACAGAGTTACATGCTCCAAACTTGACAATCTTTTTCGAATTGTAGTCCTCGAAAGACGAGCAGGATGAAAAAAAATATTGTCTTATCCAGAACTCGTAAATACAAGTTATGGTCACTAAAAGTTTATCGGGTAAAAAAATGGTATTTCATGCAAAGTGCCAAAGTTCGGGGGTATCATGTGAATATTCCGGAAAAAAAAGGCCTCTCGTGTAAGATCGACAAAACAGACCCGCTCGAATGACCCGACCGGCACCCAAATTGACTTGATCCTACTAGACCTGACCAAATATTTATTATCGAAAACTGATCATCATCCCGAAATAACTTGAAAATAACCTGAAATCGAAATGGTCCGACCCGGTCCGAGCCAACCCAAATGCATGCAAACCTGAATTAACCCGACCCGATTGTCAGGTCTACAATCGTGCCCTCATACAAAAGTATTTTATAGACCACTCGATACGATACTTAACCTTATGCAATGTTATCAGGATTGAGATTATATTTTAAATTGATAAGATTGGTAAGATCATACCGAGAGTATCATACCGTAAGATACAAGCATAATCTCTTCAGTTCCCCAAATAACTTCAAACTAACGTGGCTAAAAACCGGCGTCGTTAATTCCGATAATTAGCAAGAACAAATAACAATTTATAACCTTAACTATACTCAAACTATCCTAAAAACAGGGTAGAAAGGGTAAGTAAAGGATCGAACCCAAGAGAAGACGGTAAAAGACTAAGCTAACTACTAAACTCTAGATAAACACTAATGAAAGATTAGACGCTAATTAAAACACTAACTACCAAATTAAATCACTAATTACTATTAATCACAAACAATGGATATTTATAATGGACAACTTGTAGTAAGACATAAATGAAGAAATTGAGTTGAGATGGTAACATGAAAATGTAAAAGATAAGAACTTTTATAGGGTAGACACTCTAACAACAAACACCTTAAATGCACTAAACCAAATTGAGACAAACACTTAGTGTAATTCTCCCGAATACACTAACAACTATCAAAGATGACTTATTTACAACCTTCCAATCTCTTATCTATTACTACCTGATCTCAAGAAACTAGTTAATATGAATTAAAACACCCAAGATCAACCCTTTGAAACTCAAGTAATACTCATTAAATCACAAGCAAAACTAAAGCAACAAGCTTTAAGATTTCTACCAAGGGATTAAGCTAGAATCATGTGTCACAACACTAAACCATATTATAACACACAACACACACTTTTCCACATCAAAGATTCCAACTTTAAGCCAAAGTTACAATCTTTCAAGTTTGCTTCAACATATTCAAATATAAGAATCTTACCAAAAATAAGCATTCATCAAGTAAATAAAATGTAAAGATGGTTAAACTCAACATTCATCTATACTCAACACAAGAAATTAACACAAGAAAAGAGTATTAAATAGAAGTGAGGATGATTATAGAGTCATACAATGATAGGAGTAATGCACTTGTTCAAATTACACCAAGTAGACCATAATCTTCCTAACCACAATATTAAGCTAAAATTACTACAGGTTGTTAGTATGAGAAAGTAAAACAAAATAACAACAATATGAAATTCTAGATGTAAGATGTGAGATGGTAAATTAGATGATATGAGATGATAACTTAGACGAGTGATAAATTTTGGGTATTTATAACCTTCAAATTCACCCATAAGTGAACCTTCAAAATAATAAAATAAAATGGTTTTTTTAGTCCGCGGAGGCAGTGAAAAGCGCAGCCTATGTTTTTCAGCCCAATAGCACGTTTTTTGCAAGACACATATCTCTCTCGTTTATTGGTCCTTTGAGGCGTGCGACCTCCATTAGAAATCTAAGAGGATAATTTATCACCTTCAGTTAGCCTTGCATCGATAGGAGTTCTAGAACTCAAGATATGCCCGTTTGAAGTTGACCCTTGTGAAACCGAATTTTTTATTCTTCATTTTGGCTCTTGCTTTGCATGCCAAGGCTTCAAATCTTTATTTTTATTGCTTTCCTTGACTTTACACTTGTTCTCTGCTTTGCCTTTAACTATCCTCCTTTCCTCGGTTTAGGAGATATGCAAACCGAGTTTCCATTTTCAAAGTACAAGCAAAAGTCGTAATTACAAAGTTACAAGTGCAAATTAAGTTAAAACCCTAAAATTACAACCAGAAGTGCAAACCGGCATATTACATAAAACTCCAATTAAAAACCCGGTATTAAGCATGTTCATTACGATATGATTAACCTATTGACCCGGCACAATTTGACTCTATTACAAACTTTTGTCAAAAAAACTACTTTAGTCAAAACAAGTAATTGAAATGTCTTGCCAAAATATAACACTTTGTCCAAAATATCCAATTTTTCGATCCGATAAACTTCACATGACGATAAATCGTGTTTCAGAATTCCAAGTAAGACGATTTTTTTTCAAACTACCCGTCTTTTCAAGTACTATGGTTTCAAAAAAAGAAAGGGTTTTTCTCTGTAGTACCCCTGTATTATTTCATTTTCACATAGTACCTCTTCACTTCGTATTATTTCATTTTCACATAGTACCTCTTCACTTCTTAAAACATACTTCCTCCATTCAACTCCACTCTACCAAAATTTTTTTTCACATTTGCCGAGACGAGTTTTGCACGGTAAATATCGTTAGCTACGTATTTGCAAAAATTATAAAAGTTAGATATTAATAATGTACTCGTAAAGACGAATCAAACAAGATCACACATGAATATATTTTTTACTTATATATTGAGAGAAAATTGCAATTATATGATCGCTTGTGAATAGTGTACAAAAAAGAAAATGGTAGAGTGGAGTTGAATGGAGGAAGTATGTGGTAACCCTAAGGGGCCGTTTGGTTCGCAATGGGGAAAGGGATAGGGAATAAAAAAGGGAAAGAAGGGGAAAGGACTACGATTTCCTTTGATTAAAAACTTGTTTGGTTTAACATATAATAACCCACCATTAAAAAACAACAATCACCACTCCAAACCTTGAAACACACCAACACCCGCAACGACCACCGCTGACAGTCACTGAAGGGTGCCTCCTCTGGCTCTTCTCGCCGACGCACGCCTCCTCTGCCCACCGCCGACGACCAGGACCCCACCGTAGTAATGCGTATGTATGTGATTGTATTTGACCAAAATCTAATGCACAAATATAAGAGGTTCCCAATACACCACCAAATTGATAACAATAACAAATTTACAACCACATTAGCACACTGACAAGCCATTACACAACTTGAAGTCATATAAATCATTGTTTTGTATTCGTATTGTTAAGATTACAATAACCTTCATTGTAATTGATTTGTGATTTTTTTGGGTATGGTATGGGATTTTTAGGGTGGGGCTGTGGTGGTCGACGGTCGAACAAGGGATGAGGCGACGGTGAGAATGGTGTGTGGTGGTACGCCGTCGACAAGGAGGGAACTCGCCGGCAGTAGGGAACTCGCCGACAGTAGGGCGGTTGTGGTGGTGAGGCGTCAGGAGTGGTGGTGAGAGTAGTGACAAAGGCGGTGGTTGGTGGTGGTGGTAGTGGAGCTTATGGTGGTAGTTAAGTGAAGTGGTGTGAGGGAATGAAATCTCATACCTTGGGGGGATGGGGGTTAGAAAGTAGACTGATTTGGAAGTATGACAAGGAAAGAAGAGGGATAAGGGAATGGGAAATTGGGCTAAACAAACAATAACAAAGGGAATGGAGGAGTGTGATTCCCTTTACCTTTCCTTTAGACCCCTAACCAAACGCCCCCTAAGTTTCCCTAACCATGACCCTATTACTATTTTTCGTCAACTAAGACTGTTAATAGATGTCGTGGCTTTATTTTTTTGCTTTTCCTCTTTGGTTATACACAATTAACTACTAATTGTATCTAATCTAAAGTTAACCACTCCTAGATCTCCAACACATCTCACCCCATGTCTCCCCTACGCCTCTTTCTCCACTAAAATGACTCAGAGTTGTACTTCACTCCATCATCTGCCATGCACCCCACATCTTTAGTGTACAAGTTTGGAACTTTGTTCCTAAACCGCGAACACAACCCTTTAAACTTAACCCAATGTTACCAAACAAGTTTTTTAACTACCACAAGTATTATATGTGGAGATCATTATGAAAAATAAGGGATATGAGTTGTTCGTAAAAAACCTAGGCAACAATCCTCTGTCTAGTAAAGAAGCCATTGATGTCAAAGTTTGCTTCTTTGATCACTAATCAACCATGCATTTACATACCCACTCACCTCAAATATTTCCTATAATATGATACCCAGTTATCAATATGTGGTTAAATACTCAAATGTATGAAAGATTCAAACTTTGGCAAAACATAATTAAATTTGTGGTTACCCACTTGGCAAAAATGTGATTGCAAAAATCTAATAAAACAAGGTGATGAGTTTTGGAAAGAATAATTAATAGATTAAAATGAACAAAAAAATATATGATCTTGTGAACAAATTGGCAAAAAAAATTAAGGTGATGTGTGTAAAGCAAAGAGGGTGGTATTAAATATAGTTGTTAGAGGTGTGTGACGAGGGTGAGTTGAGGACAGTGATTGCGATTGCGTGGTGATGCGATAAATTCAAGCGTTTTCTTGTAGATGGTGGTAGTCGTAGGAGGTGGTCATAGTTTGTGGTGGTGAGAGAGTGGGTGTAGTTGAATTGACGATTAAGGTTAAAAAAGGCACACCCATATAAGCATCCATGTAAGCAACTGATGGAGAAAATTGACGGAATTTGATGTTAGAGTTCCGAGTAGTTGTTTAAAGGATAGGTTAGGGATACCACGTGTACTTTACAAGGTGGAGGGGTACCACGTCGAAAATGAAAAAAACACAGGGGTACTATGTAGAAAAACCCAAAAAGAAAATTGTAGCACTCAGAATTTGTATAGCTCGGAGTTTTGGTAAGTCAAAGTATTTTTGATTAATTAAACTTTGAGTGGTCATATCTTTTACTCACAAGTTCCAAACTCGATAATTTTTTTCGAATCGTAGTCCTCGAAAAGACGGGAAGGATGAAAAAAATACTGTCTTTTTCGGAACTCGCAAATAAAAGTTATGGTCACTAAAAGTTTTTCGGGTAAAAAACATGGGTATTTCATGCAATATGCCAAAGTTCGGGGGTAGCATGTGAATTTTCCGGGGAAAAAAAAGCCTTGCGTGTCAAGATCGATAAAACTGACCCACTCGAATGATCCGATCAGAACAACCCGGCCCGCACCCAAATTGACCCGATCCTGTTAAACTTGACCAAATTCATGCAAATCAAATGGGGCATAGGATCCTCGCTGAAATATAGAGGTTTCATACTCATACCTCAAACACCTGAGGTAAAACTGTATAAGTCCCTCATACTCAAGGAGGGAGATGAGTGTAAGATTGATACTCATGTGTACCAAATTAGATAAACAAAAATGTGAAACAAAAAATTATAGCATATTGTAAATCAAATTTTATATATACCTTATTTGATTAAATTTTTATTTTCATGATATTATAATTTAATTTTTTTTATTTAAAATATTTTATTTTATACTTCGGTTTTATCTTTAATTAAATTCTAAACTCATAATCAAAATTGAAACAAACACAAGGTAGGTAGACTAGTTAGATTGTAAAAAAATGAGAGAAAATGATTTTTTTTTAGGTAAAGGAAATGATCTACTCCCTCATATTCACTCATTTCTTCCCCTTTCCTTTTTGCACAATAATTAAGAAAATAGTTTTGGACCACACAAAACACATTATTGTTAGGTTCATATACCTACTCATAAGACATTTCTTATGAAATACTAATTAACTTTTTAATTAGTTTCCAAGATCTAGTTACAAGCTAAGTATATAAACCGAAATAGAGAAAGAAAATGTTCCTCACATTGATTATATTTCTGGTATAGGGCACAAGTACAAGACACCTTCTTGTACTTGTTCTTGAGCTTAAGATTGTATGGATGAACTTCCTAGTTCCAAGTATATGAACTCTCCTTGGTGATGCACCTAGACTATCCTTAATCTCTTGAATATTGCTTTACTAGAACAACAAACAAGATCCCCTTAATAAGAAGTATGAAACTCAAAATTTCTACCTTAGAAATGTCGAGTTCAATCCACAAAATACAAGTTCTATGAAACTTCTAAAGTTTATAAGTCTTTTTGAGATTTCTAGTGAGATAATGTATGTATTTTCTTATGAGATGTTCAAGTGGGTAAACAAGAGAAAAACACCCCCTTATCTACCCACAAAGCCGGCACCCACATAGGGAAGGATGGTTCCCTTTTGCTTTTTGCCTTATCAATGTTTGTAGGGTGGCTATAGGTATTTAGGCTAGTGATGATTATGCCTAATCTTGATTAGAACAACATTAAAGCCCTAAACACCACCCTACCCACAAGCATGCCGGTTTTAACACTTAAAATGGACTCCATATTATATTTGCGATTTTTGTCATTTGTCACACATGTGACATGTGACATGTGACATATTATCTTATAATAAAAATATGTATTCAACTAGTTTAAATACAATTTCATGTCAAATAAATTGATAAGTGTTAATTTGTATGATTTTATCCCCTCATTTTAGCTCGATTTGATATGGTTTATCCACTTTAAGAAGTGGTTTTATGAGCTAATCTCTCCTTTGCAGTATTTCTCGTGCTTTAATGTCATTTGTAGAAATTGAGTCGTTTCTACTTCAAATCCCGTCATTTGAAGGAAATATGAGCAAGGAGAAGCTAAGAAGGACGATTACGTGAGGTTAAGATGGCATTCTATAAAGATCTAGAGGTTCCGAGTCAAAGGGAACAAGTTTCAAGTCATTCCGAGCTCATATGCACAAGTTGCGACGGTTTTGCTATTCGTCGACGAAAGTCGTCTCAAACCTCATGCTCCGACCCTTAACCCTTGGGGACATGATCAAGCTCAAATAGGGGAGGAAATGAGGCCCAAGAGGTGTTAGTTACGTCCCCGTTCGAATCTAAAGTCAATGGAGTCAAGGTAGATCAAGTCACGTACCAAGGGAAGATCAAACGAAAGTCAAAGTTCTGAACAGACCAAAACCCCGATCGGGGTTCCAAAAACCCGATCGGGTTTATTAGGTTCTACGCATAGTTGCTTCGTCTTCCTAATTTTTGTCCTATATGTTGAATGTTTAGCCCCTTGCCCACGAAACCTAAGCCTATATAAAGGATGTCCAGCCACAACTCTACACAACAACCCTAGATTAGAATTAGAAAACCCTAGCCTCCATTTTACATTTTTAGCGTCTTTAGTTTAGTTTTTTCTTTCTTTCTCCATTTTGTAGTTTTAGTTTTAGATCTAGTTTTCTCTAGTCTAGTTTAGTTCTAAGTTTCCTTCAATTGTAATTGTTCTACTTGTAATTGGAATTCTAGTTTCCGGGTTTGCATTTTCCTATTCAAGTTCCTATTCCATTTCAATCTTTGCTCATCCTTTCCGGTAATCCTTATTCTTGTTTTTACATTATAGTTTCATTTTCTTTTAGTATTTCCTTTATCATGTTTACCATTCTTAGTTTTATAATCTTAGTTTCCCTTTCATTGTTAATCATGCATAAGTAATCTTTGTTCTAGGGGAAGGGTTAACATGTCTAATTAATTTATAAGTATAAATTGATTCCGGGTAGAATTGTTTTAGTTGTCTCTATTTCTTGTTTGATTCTCATGATAAACTTTGATTTAAGGCCTTAATCAATTGTTTATACTTGTCAATTTCCGTCTCAAGGGCGAGAGTCGAGATGAAAATTAAAGGACTGGCAAGAATAGTTTAATGACCTAGCAAGGCTGAAAAGACGTTAGGACCCGTTAAAAAGTCGGTATGAATCCGAAAGGAATATACCATTTAAAGACTTGGACAACTATGATTTTTCTAAACCCGTAATCAACTTTGCTTTTAAATTGATTAGCATGTGAACCCCGATCCCTAGATCCTTTTCTTTATTGTATTGTTATCATTTTTATTATAGCATTTATTAATTAGTGACAAACATTTGCCAATCGTACAAGATACAGTTCTAACCATAACTATTCACAAGTATCTCCCGTCTCCCCGAGATCGACCCCTTACTTCCCTAATTACATTAATTTGTTGTTAGCCTAGTTTGGGTTATTTATCTTTGATTAGGGTATGCGACAACCCTATCATAAATTAAACTTAACATTTTAAGTAATAATTTATAATCACATATATATAAAATGAGTCATCTCATATTTGGTTGATATGATCTACAACTAATTGTAATTATGATCAACCAATTATGCTTATCTCAAATGTTTCATAAACATTAAGCATTCTAATATAACAATTATATTATTGAATCTTATTTAATCATATTACAATAAGATATATTTCTCACTCGTAAACTCGTTCTGTTTAAGGGATTAATTAATCTGTATCGTTATACAATTAATTAATATTCTTGATTAGGGAATCGTCCTTTCGGTGTGACATCAAGGGATCAACTGATCACCACCGTCATGCGACAGTAATGTCAAACTCTAGTAAGCCAATCATTACCGATTAATGTGGATCAATTGACTATAATGTTAATCATCCCTTTGTATTCTCGTTAATGAGATCTTATTAAGTGATCGCACTATTATTGAGGACACTCACTCCAACAATTATGTCACACACAAATGAATTTGTACCACACAAAACACACAACCTCACAACTAAAAAAGGAAAGAGGGAAGAAAATTCGACTTACCCAAAAAGAAAGGAGGGAATATATGAACGGAAAATTCTCACGGTACCTTCTAAGTTTGACATTTTGCCTAAAATACCCAAATTTTTTACCCGAAAACCTTTGAGTGGCCATAACTCGGCTTTACGAAATCGTAAAATGACGATTTTTTTTCAAATCGTTCATCTTTCCGAGAGCTACGATTTGAAAAAAAAATTAGTCGTATTTGAATTCCGTGGCTAGGAGTTTTTGTAAGTCAAAGTTTTTTTTACCGAACAAACTTTGAGTGGCCATATCTCTTGGTCACGAGTTCATAACTCGCCAATTTTTTTTTCAAATCGTAGTTCTCGGAATGATGAACAACTTGAAAAAAAGGTGGCTGGTTAACCTCGACGCGTTTTATGAAATATCGACGACATTTTCATTACGAAAGACAATAATGCCCTTATGCACTTAGACTCTTTATCTCTCTTCTCTCTCTCTTATTTCTAATTCTCCCAAAATCAAATACAACTAATTCAACTAAAAAAAATAAAAAAAATTACAACAACAACAATTTCACTAAATCGAACAACAACAATTTCACTAAATCGATTATTATAACGGACGAACAATCTTCGGTATGTTTACAAATTAATCAAAATTTAAATTTGTCTTCTTTTTTTTTCCGGGAATCCGTTAATTGTTTGTTTTTACTTAATTAAGTTAATTGATTTACGTTACGTCTTACTTAGTAAGAATTCAAATGCGGATTTTTTAAAAAAATTTTGGTAAAAATACCATGGTTAGACAAAGAACTGGATGTCATGGACCATGGCCAGACATTGAAAATGAACGTCCCGCCATGGCCAGACATCTATTTCCAACATCTGGCCGTTCAATGTATGGCCATGGTCATGACATCCAGTTTTTTGTCTGACCATGGTTAAGTCATGTAAGTTTAATGTCTGACCATGGTTAGATGATATTAATTTTTTATAACCACGTTTAATAACATTTTAGGTATGTAGATCATGATTTACTAATATATGTTAAATATTTAATGTCTAATTAGCGTCCTATTTGCATTGAACATGACTCGTTAGAGGATTTTGGGAATAATAACATTGATTACAATCCGTACTTTGAGACGACATTAGATTTTGATACCCGTGATGATGCCTTTAATTGGGCGAATAAGATTGCAATGGAACATGGTTTTGCCTTGGCTAAAGCAAATAATGGGCCAAAAAACAGAAGACGGGACGGGTTGTTCGCATCTTACTTTCGATGTTCAAGGTATGGTATACCTCCCCCAATTGATGATCCCGAGAAGCGGCGTAGGTCGAATAAGTGTGGATGCAGTTTTCGTATCCGAGCCGTGCAAAACTACCCTCGTCAAGGTGATGATATCGGGGCAGTTTGGAACATTATCACCGCCGAGGGTAAAGAGTTTCACAAACATGGGGAGGTGATTTACAAGGACGGTGATCGTCATTTTGCGGCTTTGGATGACGAGGAGAAAGCATATGTGAAGCAACAGGTTAAGGCCGGTGTGCTCCCAAGAAATATAAAGAACGCTCTTCACCAAAGAACGTCGGGTAAACCTCAACTGTCAAATAATAAGATTTATAACAAGACCAAAAAACCGAGGTGGGAATTTAGGGGTGGAAGGAACACCGCACAACAAATGTTTGCTCTTGCCGTCGAAGCGCATTATTTGCAGTGGCATGAGAGTGATCCCCAGACACGACAAATATCTCATATATTAATGGCACATCCCGTAGCCGTGCAGCTATTACGAGCCTATCCTTATGCTGTGCTCATTGATTCGACATACAAGACAAACACCTACAAGAATCCATTAGTTGAGATTTTCGGTGTTACCCCGACCGGGAATTCGTTCCTAATTGCTTGTGCACTCGTTCCTACAGAGTTCGAGGCTTCCTACACGTGGATATTGAGGCAAATGTCAGACATTCTTGCATGTGTCTTTGTTTCCCCTACCGTCTTCGTCACCGACCGGGAGTTGGGTTTGATCGCCGCTCTTGGGGAGGTGTATCCCGGTTCTAGTCATTTCTTGTGTCGGTGGCACGTGAACCGCGCCATCAATGCCAAAACCTTGAACATTTACAAGACGGAGTGGTACAGAGATCTTGTCTACTATAATCCAGAATCGGGTTTGATACGGGTTATCGATATATTAACCGTGGAAGAGTTTGAAAGAGCTTGGGAGTGTTTTCGCATTAAGTGGGTTGCCTTAGGGAACTATGTTCGGAACACTTGGGGTCAATACAAGGAGAAGTTTTTGCGATGTTATACAAACGATGTCCTACATTTCGGTAACACGTCAACTTCCCTTGTCGAGTCGGCTCATTCTCTACTTATGACATGGTTAAAAAGCGCGAATTTGACACTTGATAGTATGTGGTCGAAGATGCATGGCATGCTTGAAAGTCAACACTGCGAGATTAGAAAGGAACTCGAGGATTCAAGGAGTCAGCCTCGGATAACCAGTCATTTTTTCTCATTGTTGCTAGGGGTCGTGTCGACGAAGGCAATAGGATTAATGGAGGTAGAGCTTCAGAGAGGTCTTGGTCTTGGTGTCAGGTTAGAGGATGGGTGTGGACATATGCTTGAGACTACTCATGGCCTATCTTGTGCATGAAAATTGGTTGATTTGAGTAGGAGAGGTAGGAGGGTCCGTGTTGAGGATGTTCATGTTTTTTGGAAGACTTTGGTATTTGATAGTGTTGATCAAATGCCGAGAATCGATGATGATGAGTTTGATGGGTTAGTAGAGAAAGCTAGAAAGAGTGATCCGGCTTCCCGTAGGTTGGTCTCAGAGAAGATGCGTGACGTCCTTCATCCGGAGGACGAGGAAGTTATGCCACCTCCTATTAATGAGAACCCGAAAGGCCGTCCTAAAAAGTCTACAACTCGGAACAAGTCGTCTTTCGAGCATAGTCAAAGGAAATATGGGACACCTAGCACCGATGGATCTACTGCTCGTACTCACTTATTTGGGGACTTTTCTCTAAGACCACCTTGTGCTCCGTTAGAACGAAACTACACCCTCGGCCTTATCTCTACTTGGGCTAAACGGTACGGCTAAACGGTACGGCGTACCAGAGGTGATTTGGGGCCAGTTCGATGGGTTGGTAGATGTCGGAGACGATGGTCACTGTGGTTTCCAGGTTATATATCTTGCCCAACGGGGGCAAGATGGCGACTACCTTCAGATGAGGATATGGTGTGGCCGAGAGCTTAGGTCCGACGATGTCTACAAAAACTTGTTCGGTAGCCATCCATTGGCTACGATCGGTTTGACAGGGTTTGAGTCCACTTTGAGGCGTATCGAGTTATTTCTTGAGATTACATGCGGTCCGGAACATTAGATGTGTGGTGACCACTTACTTGCATTTACAACCACCTTCAACTGGACTATTTGTGTTATCGGTCATTTCCGTCGCGACAATGGTGAGAAAATTTGGGCCGGTAGTTGTGAGACAATTTTACCACTTAGGGCCTTCATTCTAGGTCAAAAACCATTTGGTATTATGTGGATTGTAAACTACCATAGACATTGTATGTGGTTGCATTTAATAGGGCCGCAGGAAGATGTTGCCATGCCACCACTTGCTCCCGCTTGGCTTACTTAAAGACACGAGAGTGACAGTCACCTCGATACTTTGTACCAAAGAAACATCGAGAACTGGAACATTTGCATGGGATCCACCCCGGGAAGAAGTCGGAGAAGAAGAAATGACAACACTGATGATGAAGTTGCAAGGAAGTTGAGCTTTGGTTAACAAATTTATTTATATTTTTAATGTAATTTAGTTAATCTTATTTTATTAATAATAAATTAGTTTAATCTTAATCAATAAGATGATTGGACTAGTCAACTGGCAACTTTAATAAAGTTCTGAAAATGGTCGGACAACTCAACTGACAACTTTAATCATTACTTAAAAACTTGAAAATATTACAACGATTTTTGCAGATTACAACTTAATAAAGAAAACTTTAACATTGATTGTAGACAACAACTTAATAATTAGAACTAAACAAACTACGAACAACTCCTCCTCTTAATACACTTAATCAAATACGCCAAACACTTAATCAGTTGAATATCCTTCAGATGAAGAACCATTAGGCCTATAAAACTCCTCCTCTTCGTGAGTTACATACATTTCATATGTGTTAAGACTCTGAAATGGCCCCACGAACATCCGGCCGTCCTCCGAACATAGAGAGTGTAAGTTCCTATATGGAACAATTGCCAAACACCTCTTGAACAGTTTAACTATCTCCAACCTCACTTTTTCCCACTCACTTCGCTTCAGGATGACACTTTCTGTATACAAAAATTAATCTTCATAATTATGTCCACAAAATCATTAATTAAAAGAATTAGCCAACATATTAAAAATAATGATACCTTCTGTTACGTTCCAAGGATGAATTGAAGGGTTGTTGAGACCGTAAATAGGTCCACACATTAGTTGAAGCGAGGAAAGGGGAGGATTGCCACAACTTATGAAATTATTAATTACATGATTATTCAACACAATCATAAGGCGGTCGAATAGTAAGGGAAACTCGTTAACTACCTCATTAATTTTATTTTGATAATAATTCACTAGTTGTATGTTAGTCATCACCATGATTAAAGTATAAGATAAGAGAGGTAATATATTTTAAGAGTAAAGAGAAGATAGTGAGTTGTGTGAAAAACTTTTGTTGGGTGAAGGGTATAAATTAGAGCTGGCAAAAGGTGACCCGACCAGAAGAACCGACCTGACTTATCCGAAAACCGACCTGATAGAACCCGTAAATTTGATGAACTGAAACCGACCTGAACCGACCCGAAGGTTAACCGATAAACCGATAGAACCTGAAATGATATGACCCGAACCGACTTGTGACTCGACCCGACCCGACCCGACCCGAAACCCGATTCACCCACAAACCCGACCTGACCCAAACCGAACTGAACCGACATGTAACCCGTTTTAAGCCGATTAAACTCGACCCGACTCATAGCCAAATAATCTTTTTTAAGAATCTAAATTCATTTATAGTATGTTTTTTTTGTTAATAAATTTGATATAAAAAATTATCGCTCATTTTATTTTTCAAAAAAAAATGTAATCTTAAAATAAATAGTCAGTTGTAAATTTAGTACGCTATATTCCTAGTTAAACTTATTAATAATTATATTGCAAGTGATATATGTAGAAAATTTTAAATTAACGTTTGTGAGAAAAAGAGTGTTTAGTTTTGGCTCCATTGAAAACAATAAAGTGAAGAAAGAGTTATGAGTTATGACCATACAATTCGACCACGGTTATTAATTATGATCTTAAAATACAAACCTCAAATACACCATTCTAATAGATTCTATTCAAAATTAAATACGTAGGATCACCGTCAAGATAATAAATAAAATCTATTTCATAGGTAATTCATTTAGTTCCTTGCCATACTTCATATGTCAAATGTTCAAAACTATGAACTACATAAACAACTGATTAATTTAGACCAAAAACATTATTTTCTGTCCATAATATAGGCGAATCCGACACTGGATAGGCACTCATGTCGTCATATACTTACAACCGAGGTCGAGCAACATAAGTGTTCAATGAAATTATACAATCATTAACTTTTATAGTGTTATACTCTTATATTTTCAAAATATCTTTTGTATCGAGTTCCTCTAATCCAATATTATAATTCATAAGTTCAAAAGTGATCTTTTAACATAACGACCCGACTATTGACCCGATTAATTTTCAAATTTAAGACGACAACATAAAATACTCAACCCATCAGTAACCCGAAACCAAACCGGTCTCGACCTGATCAAGCATATTGACCTGATATATCCCGACTCATTGGTCAACCGATCCGAAACTGAACCGACCTGTTGTAGTTATTGACCTGATTAACCTGACCCGTAAGCGACCCAACCCAAACCCGACTCGACCTGAATACGCAACTTGACCCGACCAAACCCGAGCCCGACATGACCCGAACTGCCTGAACCCGACCCGTAACCGACCTGATTGACCCGATTGCCACCTCTAGTATAAATAGAGGAAATGCTAGGGTTTTCATGTTGTGGCCAATAAAAAAAATAAAAAAAATAAAATATAAGTCAACACTATATAAAAAAACTAACAAAATAAAAAATAAAAGATAATTCAATACTACATAAAAACCAAATAAAAAACAAATCCGATGCATAACTATCTGGTACTAGTTACCCTCATCATGGGTGTCGTAGTACATGCTCATCTGACTAAACAAAATATCTAGCTGTTGTCGCTCCATCTCCGGAGTAGGGTGCCGATAGACATCTGAGAACTGGCGACTAAGTGCGGGGGCTACCTCCGGCTCAGCGTGAAAAGGTGGACGGCTAAACTCGAGACGATCTGAAGGTGGAAAAAAGAACCGGTGAGAAATATCATCGTACCATCTCTCGTAGTCTCGAGATACCTCGAAAGGCATCATAGCTCGTCGGGACCGACTCTTGAAGTTGACCACGGATGTCTCGTGGCCCCACATCGTATCGGGCTCGTGGCCAAAGTCCACTGTATAACCGTTCTTCACCGGACGGTACTCGGTACATGGGATCGGCATCGGCATCGGGATAGTCTGAATATACCCAAACTGGCGCATACATCGATCGGGCTGGTACGGCTCAACTATGGACTGAAATCTAATATAGCCGGAATAACGAGAGTATCTCGAAGAACTCGACATACGCGTCCAGTAAGGCATCCATCTGACATGCTCTGCCCTAAGCCCGTCTAACCTGTAACGGTACATCTCAAAATGGTCAGGGTCGCCCTTAAACCGAGGAACGTGCCTCCAAGCATCGACCCGTGGCCTCCCCTCCAAATAATCCTCCCCGTGTGGTCGAAACTGGGGGAAGTACTTGTAGATCTATGCCTGCAATAAGGGTAGACACCCACTAATACCGCGAGCCTCTCGTCGCGATGTCATGCCTAGCTGCCGGTACAAATAAGCCAAACAAGCGGCACCCCGAGCATACTCACTAACCCGCTCGAGATCATCAAGTAAGGGTAACAGCTGAGCTGACACCCTATCCCCGGATTTGTCCACAAACAAAGTCTGTCCCAACAACAACAGCAAATAAACACGGAGGGAGTCATGCTCGTTCCCTTTCGTGACATGGGACATCAACGACACCAACAAGCCACCACCCTTATATAAAGGTGGTGGCACGTCGTCGGGAAGTATGCCGAAAACGCGTGCCACATCCCTCTTCAAACCCATCTCCTCCCTCGAAGAACCCGCAGCAGACGTACCTTGCACAAACACCCTCGAACCAAGAGGCCGAATCCTAAGAATCTCCTCCACATCGCGAAGCGTAATGGTGATCTCCCCGAACGACATATTAAATGTGTTCGTATCCGCCTGCCACCTCTTTATAAAAGCGCTCAGCAGGTTCTCATCCAAAGCCGTCATAGAACACATCCTCAAACCATTCAGCCCGGTCAACTGAAACCTCATAACAACATCTGTCGACACCTTCATCTTCCCTAACCCATCAACATAACCTAGCCTCTCGTAGCACTTAATAAAGGATCTAGTCGCCTCGGTCTCGGTCCAAATACTAAATGCCACATGCCCACCAAAACTCCGTAACACAGAAATGTTACGGGGCCCACCAGAAACTGGGGCACTAAGGAGCCAATCAGTGTCACTACGCGGCTTCTTCCGCGGCTCCCTTTCCGAACCATCCTGCAACCTAGAGTAGCGGCCTAAGGTGTCCCGAGCCAACCTCTGAGAAAACGGTAACTGGGATCGCGGGTTCGGTACGGACCGATTAACCATAGCCTCCTCTCCCTCCGACTCCTCGTCCACCAAACCCTCGTCCACCAAATCCCCTCCCATATAAGTGTCGTCGACCAAACCCTCATCGATCTGACGAACACTACCTCGTACCTCCTGTAACATCTCCCTCTCAGAAATACCGCTAACAACGGGATCATATCTACACCGAATGACAATGGGAGGTATCCGTGCACTAGAAGGCTCCTCCCGAGCACGACGCTTTGAAGCCGTGACTCTCCGGTTCACCGTACGATCCTCGGGAACCATAACGCTCTTTCCTCGATCTCCCATTTGCATTAGACAATTAAAACGTTGAAATAAGCGGTAATAATATTTCTAAAACATATTTTCATCCAACAAATTAATTTAATCAGCTTAATTAAAAAATTATAAAAAAATTTCAAAGAAACCATGGGCGGACTTTTAATCAAAAAATCCAAACCATGGGCGATTTTATTTTCATGGAAATCCCACCATTGTGGGATGAAGAAACTGGAAATCCCACCATGGAGGAACGTCCAATTCACACGTCCAACCATGGTTGGACGCCCAATTTCTCGTCTAACCATGTTGGGATTTGAAGGAAAAAAAAATCCCTCATGGTTGGACGTTCAAACCACACGTCCAACCATGGGGGAAATTTTATTTCCTCCAAATCCCACCATGGTGGGATGAAGAACTTGAAAAAAAAAATCGTGAATTTGCTTCTTTATACAAACTATTAACACAAATCTAAACAACAAATAAACAACAAATCTATATATAGTTTAACTAAAAGTATACAACAAACAATAACATATCTAACAAATTAAAACAAAAAAAAAAAATTTATATACAATAAGAAACTATCAACAACAAATCTATTAGTTTAACTAAAAGTTTACAAATTAAAACCAAGAAACTAACAACAATCTAATCTCTCTTTATTAAAGCAAGAACCACAAATCTCATGTGGCAAGTATAGCATAAAAGTAGGGTAGTTTGAAAAGTCAACATTTTTTTAAGAGTTATTTCATTGATATTTCTTTTTCATGTGATTATTTTTTGCTTGCGAAATATTACTTGCGCAATTGCACTCGATAATTTTCTCATTCGTTATTTAATAATTTGCTTATGAAAAAACACTAATTAACTTACAATAGAAACAAAAAATACAAAGGAAAGAAATTTATTTTGCTTATAATATTATATCCAATTATAATATGTCTATTATATTTCTTACTTAATTATATTTTAATAAGAATTCTGAAATATGTAACATTATCATTTACTTTTCAATTATAATATATTCATATGATTATTTCACGCATTTGAGTTTGTAACAATTTGACGAAATCATTATAAACGACCACGGGTCAAAAGCTTCAGTTGTTTTATTTCACTAATTAATAATATGTACTAACTGAAAAATGGGTCAAACAATTCATTTTAAAATGAAAAATGGGTCTAAGCTTTACTTTAAACGGGTACGAGCTGACTAAATGAAACACATGTTTAACAATTAGCAACTGTCTGGAACTATCCGGACCCTTGCAATTTCACTAATTTTATGTTGATTGTCATCCGAATAATTTTGTTTCATTTTATATAAATCGGGGTTTTTTCACCGTGTAACGAGACGAAGTAAAAACTCAAATTTAGCTAACAAGAGAGCATATCGTATACAACAATTACTATGCAAATTGACGCTAATATATAATTTATGCTAATTGCAAATAGATTTATAGGTCTGATCTAAAATTTTAAATATATCATTTTATAACTCAATTTAATCAATGAATAAAACTTAAATCTTGAATATTATAAATTTTTGTACCAAATTTTAAAACAGCATACCCGTGCAAATTTGCACGGGTTTAAAACTATCTATGGGGAAATAATAAACCAAAACAACAATCTAATTTACAATAAATCAAAGCATAAGAAACTTGATCTAAGAAATTTTAAAAAAAAAGGGGGGGGGGGGGGGACATACCGGGATGCGTCAGGCGGCGGCAGCGGCAGGTGGTGGCAGTGGGGGTGGGTGAAGTGAAGTTTGTTGGGTTTTGATTTTAGTTGTTTGGGAGAGAATAAGTGTAGAGAGAGAAAAGGCAAGAGTAATAGACGTCTTTTTTATGAAAAACGTCGTCGATGTTTTCTAAACGTCGTCGATGTTTTACAATCCGGGAAAAAAAATCGTCATTTTACGAGTTTTTAAACCTGAGTTATGGCCACTCAAAAATTTTCGGGTAAAAAATTTGGGCATTTCGGGCAACACGTCAAACTTAGAGGGTACCGTAGGAATTTTCCGATAAATAAAAGAATATTTGGGACTAAGGAGTATTTACTATTCCCTCTTATTCCTTATGATCTTCCACAATTGGTTTGAGAAAATATTTAGTGGTATGATGATATGTAGATGTAAATGAAAGTAATGAATAAAATGTGGGATCACAAGTTACTATAACCACAAATGATAGACAAATAAGAAAAGTGGAAGACCTTTGTAAATTTATCATTTTAGAAAATGGGAAAGATCTTAGAGAATTGGAGGAACTACTAATTAGAAAATGTGATCTTATGAGATACGTGGGCACGATATTAAACCAAAAAAAATGAACAAGTGGTAGATGAAAGTCTCTGATGTGTGTATGTGGCTGTTGTCCTTCTAAAAATATCCATTAATCTGGCGAGTGTCGTACAACACCCTACCAGCCGCGAGTAGCCAGTAAACGAATCCTTTTATGTGATATACATGTGACGTCCTTGATTATATACTCCGTATAATAAAGATTTCAGATATTAATGGTACGATACAAATAATCGCTTGCATCAAATTTATGTGGCCCCAAATTATCTTCATAAATTATCCACTCTATATTTGTCGTAACACAAATTCTCATTTGTGATTCGTCACAAGCTTGTGACGGATCAAATGTGACTATTTTTATGGAAAATGTAATCATTATATGACTGGTAACATTTTATGGATAATTACTTTTTATCATAAAATGGTAACATTTAGTCCGTCACAAGCTTGTGACCGTCACAAGAGAGACCAACTGTTATCGTAATCAACCAACAGCAAGGCACTATAAACATATTACACTTATACCAAGATTAAATTGTGTAGATTTTAGGCACATAGAGTCATTTAATACGGTATTATACGTCTTAGATTTATATCAAAATAAATATCATCACTTGTGTCTTTGGGTGTATAAAACAAAAAAGTATAATGCATACATAAACAATGTTTTTGTTAGGTATACAAATCGTATGATATTTGAGCTATCTTGAACTCAAAACGGATAGTGTCGTTTTAAAGGAGACACTAAAAAAATGAGAATTGCTACCTACCTTTCATCTTTTATCTTCTCCTCTCACAACCGGTTAAAATATCATATATTTTACCATATTCACTTGTTATCCGACCCCACACGATATATATTAGTTTAATCGTTTGTGAGAGGGAAAAGGAAGAAGGTGGAATAGAAGAGAATAAATATATTTGTTGATAATCTATCTGGTAAGCATCTTCAATAATCCAAAAAAATGGAAGATGATATACTTACATATTGTGTATGATAATTTTCATACACAACCAATTAGAATATGACATGTGGCAATTGTGATTTGACTTGAGGTGGTTAGATTAAGGTTAAGTTAGTAATTTTACATGAATAATTAGTTTATTACCTTAATCTAGTTAGCTATATTTAAGGAAGTTTTTTTTGTTTTCTTTTATACATTTTGGTTTTATATATAGTCCCTTAATTCCGTAATAATTGATATCGTTTTATTTATAACTATTATCCTAATGCCATTTTGGTTTTGTATAACTATTATACTAATTCCATAATCAACTTATTCTAACATTTCAATTTTTTTCCGCTTTTTTTTGTTAATGATTAATATTTTCATAATTATATACACCTTTTTTTTTTTTTTTTTTTTAACATTTTCCGTTTTTTTATCTTTTTTTTTTTTGTTTGTTTTTTTAGAAAATAAATGATATAAACACAATATATGAATCATAATATAAGAGTCTTGTTGACCATTTGTTTTGCTAACATTAGACTAAGTTTAACGGGGTCTGAAGGAGGGTATGAGCATGGGTCTTAGTTTCAGATTTTCAGCAATTAGAGGTCAGACGTGGATAAAGTTGTACTCCCTCCTAGTCGGTCATTTCTTCCCTCTTTCCTTATTGGGTAAGTCGGGTTTTCTTCCCTCTTTCCCTTTTTGGATGTGGGGTTGTGTGTTTTGTGCGGTTTAAATTCATTTGTATGTGGGGTAATGTGTTTTGTGTGATCCAAATTCATTTCCTTAATTTTTGTGTAAAAGGGAAAGGGGAAGAAATGAGTGACTAGGAGGGAGTATTTCCTTTAGCAAAGTCTTAATATGGGTCTTTGATTTCCAAGACCAATGTTAAGACTTGTGAATAGTAGATTGTGTATTATTTTATCAATATAGATAAGATAAAAGTCTATTAAACCAATTGGAATGTAGGAAGTTTAATTAATTTAATTACGGAAAAGTCCGACGGTACCCTCAAACTTTAACAATTTGCCCGAAATACCCAGATTTTTTTACCCAAACATCTTTAAATGGCCATAAATCATGTTTACAAACTCGTAAAATGACGGGTTTTTTTTACAAATCGTTCATTTTCCGAGAGCTACGCTTTGAACAATTTTTTTTTTATCGTATTTGGATTCCGTGGCTAGGAGTTTTTGTATATCAAAGTTTTTTTTACCGAACAAACTTTGAGTGAACATATCTCTTGGTTACGGGTTTCGACCTCGCCAATTTTATATATATATATATATATATATATATATATGCTAGTATCGAAAAAATGTCACACGGTTTATTGTAAGGTATAATTTATTTAATTGTAATTATTCAAATTTAGACGTAAATATAGATATGAAAGTAAATAAATGAAAAGGTGAAATAAATTAAGTGGATAGTTAATGTGGCAAAGTCTGAAATGAGTATGGGGATAAAGTGTATTTTGTGAGTGAGTCTGAAGGTGTTTAAGTCTGAGTCTGAAGAATAAAAAAATAGTAAAAAGTTGAGGTGGCAAAGTATGAAGTCTGAAAACGGGTCTGGGGATAAACTTAGTCTTACAAACTAACTACCCTGCCTCTTTGATTTTCCTCAAGATATTCAATTAACAATGACCTACAAATATCCATCATCATATTCATAATTATCCTCCACCGTTTCAGTTTTACAATGGCAACATAGCAATTCAACCCCAATATCTTTATATTATAAGTTTAGTCATATATACTGTATATAAGTTTATTTTAATCATGACATAAATAAACTTATGATTTTCGGAAAGATCTTGTGAAGTATTTAGGAATTATTTTTGTAGGAAATAGTTATGAAACATTACCTACAATTATGCTACTTCCCGTAATTAAGAGATTCTATGATATACTTATGATTAAACAATAAAAAAAAACTAAATATCAAAAGAACATACAAAAATATAGTAAATATAAATACAAAAAGAAAAACGGAATATATATATGAAGCAATAAAGATAATACTTAAAAAAACAGAAAATAAAATGGAATGAAAATAAGTAACTATATTATATAAATATTTCGTATGAATAAAAAAGATAATGACTTCAATTAATATTTCATAAGAGATTTACAAAATGTAAAAAAAAAAAAGATAAATACTTTATGAAATAAAAATGATAAAAAATAACACAGCGATTTAAAAATAAAAAAGAATAATAATTACTGACTACATACTAAAATGAAACTATAATAATTAATAAGATAACAAAAATATATATAACAGTTAAGAAATGAAAACTTCCTTAGATATAACTAACTTGATTAAGGTAACAAGTTAACTACACATGTAAAATGACTAAGCTACCCATAATCTAATAAATTTAAATTAAATCACAAATGCCACATGTCATATTCTAATTCGTTGTGTATGAAAATTCTATACACATTGTGTAATTGTAGTCTTTTTGCAAAAAAAATACTCCTTATTTTGATGGAAAACCAAGGAGATACTCCCCATGATAGAGAAAAATAAAGTGTCTTATTTTAATACGGGTGAGGTTGAAGTTTTTTCTTGTTGAGACTTTTATTCCGAATTTTTTTAATGTTATTAATCATAAATATTAGTATATGACTTTTTACATGAAATTAATTTTGTAAAATTGTAAGAGAATATTTGTTATTAATCCTAAAGACGAATTATGCGTCTTATTATTAAAATAAAGTCAATATCACCCACATGAATATAATATATAGAACAAATCTTTTGCAATTCTTTATACATTATGCTTGATTTTATCCATATTATGTGACAGATATACCGTTTAAGTAACGAAAGTGTTTTTCACATGCGAATTGGACTCTTTCACATACGTCTTTTACAAGTTTACGCTTGTTTTTTTTGTCATTAATTCTACATTATAAAAAATATAAAAATTTGATAGTCTTATTGTATTTAAAAAGACGAATTAGATAAGATCTTACATGATTATATTTTTTTCCTTAAATATTATCGAAGATTCTCTCAACTTATGAATAATGTCAAAAAGATATAAAAGAAAAATGATTGGTTTAGTTATGAATTGAGAAAGTACTCCCTCCGTCCCGGTCAATATTTATCTATTGTTTTTGGATTAAAGATTAAGGAAAAATAAATGGTAAATTTGGACCACACAAAATACCCAACTTACTAGCACATGGCAATATGGCATATGACTCACCTAAACTATCCACATATAGAAATAGATAACTATTGAATAATACATCGATAAAAGGAAATAGATAACTAATGATTGGGAGGGAAAAAGTATTATTTAAGCCGTCTCAAGTCTTACTCTGAGATGAGAATGAACATAAATTATCATTTGTGACGGAACAACTCGTCGCAAGCTTGAGACGACGGCTCAAGCTCTCCTCACAAAGTGCAAGTGGGAAGGCAAGTAGGGGACAAATGGATCCCTCACTTGCACTCTCACTTGTTCTTTGTGAGGAGGGCTTAACCCGTCACAAGCTTGCGACGGGTCGTCCCGTCGCAAGTAAGACTAGCTGGAGAATGAGTGATCCAGGTTGGATAAAAGTGTGCGCTTTTGAGCCACGTCATATTCAACAAGCCAACCTTTTTCAATTCAACACCACGTATCAAATGAGGGGTATATTTGTAAAATCCAAAATATCTAACCCTTGATTTGACGTTTATCTTTGGATAATTACGGACCACTCACCTTTTTTTATTTTCGTAAAGTGATGGGCGGCAAATAAGAAAACGGAAAATCATCGGAAAAATTTCAGCCACATGACTCATTTGACGGTTCTTGGTTAAGTCGGTAGAGTCATATCCAGAAAGAAGTAAAACTAACTCTCTCCAATTTTAAATAATATCTCTCTTTCTTATTTTTCACAAGAAAAAAAAAATAGAGGACACAAAATACACTATTCCAAATATTAATAAAAAATGTAAAACATTATTAATTAAGAAAGGGAGAAAATATGTTATTAACGACTTGTTGATCAGTTAATCTTGTGCAAGTTTGATATAGAGCACATAATATAAAAATACACTAAATTATTGTTTAAGAGAGAAATATTCGATTTAAACATAAACAAATTAAGTACACTATATGAGACAAAAAAAAAAGGAAAGGGGTTGGGAGTCTTGGCACTAACAATTTACTCATTTAAGGTCCGTAATTCCGTAAGGGTGAAGTGTAGTGGTAAAATTTCGGTGATAAAATTTTCAAGGAACTCAGATTCAAGGCCTTCAGGCGGGCAAACCTCTCCAACAACGTTGTGGAGGATTTATGGTATGAGTCTATGCTTTTAGACTTTGAGCCTGTAACTCTCGATTGGCCTACCTTATATACGTGGGTTGCAAACGTATACCCGAGAATTTAACCAGTGCACACCGAAGGTAGCGGCTAGTAGCGAGTTCCCTCATAATAAAAAGAAATCATTTATGCAAATATGATGTTATTTGATCCGTTTTAAATGTAAAACGGATATACAAAATAATAGTCACAAAATGCAATTGGGATCTCTCCATTTCCTTAAAAAAAATGGATGGTCCATTATTTCTTAACGCTCGAGATTTCATTTAACTGAAATCCAACACTCTACGTTTTATACTAAAAAATAAAGGAAAAATGCAACGAAAGAGAGATGTACTATTGTATTTTCTTTTGAGAGAGAAATAGACCTTTCATTATTTTTAGAAAATGGAGAAGACGCAAACTCCGTAAAGGTGGTTCATAACATAAGTTATCTCAGCTACGAGGGTTGCTAACTACCTTTTCCTTTCAACCTTCTCTCCATCTTCTCCCTTTGCCTTTTCACAGTCGGTTAAATAAATATGTAACACCCCCATAATCCATTTTATTCAAAACAACATCTTTAAGTAAAACTCGGATCATGGGTGTGTCACAATTAAACCAATTATAGTAGTAATATCCAATTCATGAAATAAAATAGGTGAAAGTCTAAGTAAATTAAAGTAAAAAGAATTTAAATCTGATTACAACCAAATTAAAGTTTGCGGAAGCGAAATAAAGTTTAATAATCCAAAATAAAATAAAGTTTTTGAGCATTGTCTTCAATAAACAGATTAAGCGCGCTCTCCCAATCATCCTACGACTTAATTTCCTCGAGTACCTGTTACGCGATCTGCTCGCACAATCGTGGTCATAGCAGGTCCAATTAAGGACAAAGAGAAAAGAGGGTCAACAATTATGTTGAGTAAGGTAAACAATCCAATGAATGAAAGTAAAGAATTTTAAATGATAATTTAAACGCTATTAAAAGATACGATATAATTGAGAAGTTCCAAAGATATATAAGTAAATCTGAATTCAAAAATAACATGGCTTTAAATTTCTCATAACACTTTCCTTTCGACGAAAACATTTCTTTCGTTCAATTTGTAAGTAATGGATAGATGTCGTATGGAGAGGATCCCCTCGCCCTAGTCCGGATAAGACGAGGTTCTCCAAACCATGTATTAAACTGTCCTAAAATCCCGAGTGTGCACACCCCTGAATGGGCCAACCCCAAAGAGGAAGACTAGAGGACGGGGTTTCGATCAACTAACCCCCACCAAAAGCTCTGTATAGGAGGTCCCTTATAATTTTGGAACAACCTACCCCTCTACCAAAACCGTTCAAACCAACATCAAAACCTTTCAAGCAATCACTTTCATTTTATTGAATTCCAACATTTAATCACAACCTCTCCAAAGGTAAAACAATTTTAATTTGAGAAACTTAAATCCTTTCATTTGTCCAAACACAATTTATCTTTTCAACAAGTCAAACCAAATCATAATGCATAAACATTCATTTCAAGGACAACACTTTTAGAAATCAACACAACCATTTCATCATTATAAACGTACCAACATTCAAATCATATTCGATAGTATAAAGATAATGTATGGACAATGTTCCCTTACCTTATAATTATGTTGATGAGCGGTTATTAAAAAGCTTCTTCTACAAATCCCGAGTCTACAATATATAATAAAAATATCAATTACTAAAGTACCCAAGTTGGTTCTTAACTATCTTGTTTTACATTACTTGAATGATACAGTTTCTATTATGTTACGTTCCTTTAACTAACTCATCCCACTCTATAGTCTATATATATGATTTAAGCATAAGACCAGAATGTATATGAATGATTTATTAATTCTTTTATTGTTTGCTTTAGTCAATAAGCATACATGCAATGAGATTAAACAAGTTATATTAACTTAACTACCCTCCACAATTTTTCAGTCGGAAACAGAAACTTTAAACTGTCATATCTCTCTCGTTACTAATCATTTTTATAAGTGGATGGTGGGGCTTGATTCCTTGAGATGTCCTCTAGCGTTAATATAATAGGGTCAAATCCTAAAAAGGTCTCTAAGTTATACTAACTTACAGTTTAACAAAATCTGTCCAAAAACGAGTCTTAATATGTTGTTAGGTGGGAAATGCTTTTAACAAATCGTAATGCCAAGATTTAAAAGTCTAAAGTGCTCTACTTTCCTAGTAGTTTATCATATTAAAAGGTGGGATGTTAAAAATGTTAATAAGTATAATTTCAAAAGCCTTTTATGAAGATGACAAGTTTTCACTAGTAAAACTATTACACTCATTAATCTCGTTTTTTCCAGATTATAGAACGAACTTCAAAAATCATACTCCGTAGTAAATTGAAACCATCATATTTTAAGGCGATGTTAGTTTGTGTAGGTTCCCGTATAAGTATAATAACTTTAAGTCCTTGTAGGCCGAAGTCTAAAACTGAGTTTAAGATACCCAAAATCATGTTTTTCCAGAATGTGTCGGATTTCGAGTCAACAAAAGTAACTATGTATAAATCCATCTTAACAGAATGAAATGAGTTGATTTCAGAGCCTAACATGCTCTATATTCAATGAAGTTTATTGTAGTAAAAGTGTGTGTCTTCATTAATCCTTTAAGTTACTTTTTAAGACTCAACATTGGGACATGCAGATTTGGTTTGTCCAGAACCACGTTTTAGTGTATGATTGTTTCATTTAAAAACGACACATGATAATCTGACAAAATTTTGTATACAAGTTATAGACATGCAGAGGTACTACATGTTATTTCACACTAAAATAACAATTTTAAATCCGATTTATCTTCTGTTCATAATCAACCTCCGGATTTTGACAATTTGATGATTATTACTTGCTTAGGTTGATGCATGCACGAATGGAGACTCTTATAGTTCGTTTTAGGATTTGTTTTACTCATGTGTTAAGTGATGAAAGAGATTAAAATAAAAAAGGGTAGTGTTTTAGTCCTTATAAGTTGAAGAACTTGGTGTTTAGGGCAAGATTCTCCTCCTAGCTTTCTTCTTCTTCTTCTCTTCTCTTGGTTTCTTCATTGCTCTCCCTCTCTCTATAATTTGTTTTTGTTGTTTTATTTTGAATGAAAATCTGATGGGATTGAGTTAGGAGTTACTAGAAGTGTGGTTATGGGAAAGATAAAAAGGAAGGTATTGGGAAGATGAGGTGTTCGGGATGGGGGGGGGGGGGGGGGGGGGACACAACCATGGGGAAGAGGGGGAGGGGGGTGGGGGGTGGGGTGCGTGGTTTTCTCATTGGACCAAATTAATCTAGGCATGCTATAAGGTCTTAGGGGTCATCATGGCTGCTAGGATTTCGTTGTAAGTGGTGTTGAGTCGGGTTTTTGTGCGACGGAAAAGCATGTGCGAGACGGTGTTTTATGCAACTTCACAATGCAATATGAATTTACCAATTACCGACACAAGAATTATATATGTTCTTTTCTCATTTTATCATGGGTGAATTTGAATGTTTGACGATGATATTTATTATTAAATTAAGCGACTCAAGGTCGCGGTAATTGTATCGTTACCAAATTTTTCATTTTATCTTTTATTGATTTTAGCCTGTTAAAATACTTTATTATTATTATTATTATTATTTTTAAATTTCCTTTTGATTTTATTGACGGATTTTACGGGTATTACAATTTACCCTCCTTAAGACAAACTTTATCCTCGAAGTTTAAAACTACCCTCAACAAGCCAAGCTAACTCTATTATCAACAGCAACTATCGAACCAACATTCCTAGCTATGCAAGGACAAAATGCAAGTATTACAAAATATATATCGTGTGAGGTCAGACGACAAGTGAAGAGACAAAATATACAATATTTTAACCGATTGTGTAAGGAGAAAATAGAAGAGAATTTAGAAAAGAAAAGTTAGATACTATTCTTCTCCACTATATAACCTTTAAATGTTGCACCTTTAGCAGAAGAAAATGAAAATTGATAAAACATTTTAAGAGCAACTCCAATGGCAAGTTACATGGCCTTGTAGCTTCCATTTTCACATCATTTTTTTAAAGCAACGTAACTTTTAAGCTACATCGTCCTACAATGGTAAGCTACAATACAATATACTAGCTTACAATACCCCATATGATATGACAATAGATATTAATCCCTCCTATTCAAAATAATCTACCCTTTTTTGTTTATCTATTCACAATACCTTCTCTCTCTCCTTATTTTGTAAACTTTTCTACTTATTTTAATCAACTCACCCCACAATACCCATATTTTTATCTTATTTTAAATGTTTAATCATCTCACTACACAACAATACTTATTTTAATCATCGCACACACAATAATACACCACAATACATTCTCTCTTTTCATTCACCTTACCCCACTGCAATACTTTTTCTTATTTAATTAAAACCTTAATTTTTGTGCCAACCTTGAATGGGGAATGTTATAAACTTTATACTCCTTAATGAATATGATGGAGTATATACTACTCCCTCTAATTCAGCATAGTGTTCCCTCTTTCCCTTTTAATGATAGTCGGGTTTTGTTTCCTCTTTCTTTATTTCGTAAGTGTTGTGTGGTCAAAAATTAATTATAAGTTGGGTAATGTGTTTTGTGTGGTCCAAATTCATTTTTTTAATTATTGTGTCATAAAGAAAAGTGAACAATATGCTGAATTGGAGGAAATATGTTTTAAATTATTATAATATATATTTTTTAAATAATTATTTTTGCCATTTAAAAGTCAAGCAATGAAGCTTGGAAAGCTACAATAGCTTACAAGTTACAAGCAGGGTAATGTTTTTTGTTTACAATGGTAAACATACGGTTGACGATTTTTAATAATTGCAAGCAAGTCCCTAAATGCAACCATTGGAGTCACAGATAAATTATGGTTGTTACAAAAATCGGCAAGTCTTGCTTGTGACCGTCTTTTTAAAAGACTTCTCACAACTCCTTTTCTATTTACACTCCCACTTCTAGTTTGTGTGAAATTCTTTTAAGGCAAGAAAAATGTCTTAAAAATAGTGTTCGAAACAGCAAGTTTCACTTGCGATGGGATGATCCATCGCAAGCTTAAAACGGGCTAAGTCCCCTTCATAAAGATTAATGTAGATAAAATTCGTGAAGATATCTTAGATTCGCTTGTAAATTACTACGGAGTATAATATATTGTAGTGACCACTTTTTATTCGGAAAATTCCCACGGTACCCTTGAACTTTGATAGTTTGCCCGAAATACCCAAAAATTTGACCTGAGAAACTTTAAGTGACCATAACTCGGGTTTACAAACTCGGAAAACGACGATTTTTTTTTTCAAATCGTTGATCTTTCCGAGAGCTACGATTTCAAAAAAAAAAAATGTCGTATTTGGATCCCGTGGCTAGGAGTTTTGTATGTCAAAGTTTTTTTCACCGAACAAACTTTGAGTGACCATATGTCTGGGTCACGAGTTCCGAACTCGCTAATTTTTTTTTTCAAATCGTAGTACTCGGAAATATGAACGATTTGAAAAACAAAATTGTCATTTTCCGAGTTTTTAAACACGAGTTATGACCACTTAAAATTTTTTGGGGCAAAAATTTGGATATTTCGGGCAAAATGACATAGTTCGGCAGTACCGTGAGAATTTTCCGCTTTTTATTTCTCCACTATATCAAAAATAGTTAATATTAAAGGGCAGATTGAGAAAGGGGGTTGCTAAATCCCGCCCCCTATTTTCATTTCATTTTCCATTTTTGCCCTTCTCTCTAAAAAATCTCTCTTAAATTGATTTTTTCGAAAATGAGTGACGGTAATGATTTTTACAAGTATCTTTTTACGTCGTCGTACAATAATTATGATAACGTACCTCGATTTGCAAACGAGTGGAATGCGCAACAACATTATCGTTATAGCGATGAATACGCTAATTATGCTTACGGCAAGGATAACGGGTTTGATGAAGGGGACGACAATAGGGGTCACGAAAAATGACGAGGAGGAACGGGTTAACACGGAAACCACGGAAAACGAGGCCGGAAATGCGACGGTAAAATTCGATTTACGAATTTTGTTTTTTTTTTTAAGTCGACTTATGCTATCGTGTCAGATTCGCGTAATAAGCATGGCAAAAACGTGTGAAATACACGAATTAGCCATGGCCAATTCGTGCAGATCACACGTTTTGGCCCAGGCCAATTCGTGCAGATCACACGTTTTGGCCCAGGCCCAGACGTGTGATCCACACGAATGGACCCAGGCCAAAACGTGTGATCTGCACGAATTGGCCCAGACTGATTCGTGTATTTCACACGTTTTGGCCCAGGCCCATTCGTGTAATTAGGGTTTTTTTTTTTTTTTTTTTTTTAAATTGTAAGTCGTATTTTTTTTTTAAAAAAACAAAATGTATTTAATATATATAATTTTTAATGGAATTAATTAGGAAAATAAAGAAGGACCGACGGGGGATGGTGTGAATTACGGCGATTCTTTTATCTTCGAAAATCCCTTTACAACGTTTGAGGAAGCATTTGATAAATGTAATGATGTTGCTTACGGATTGGGGTTTCATTTGTTAAAGCACACGTATCACATGGAAAAGCGTCCCCCGTTTAAATTGATCACATGTGATCGGTATGGACCTTATAAAAGCAATGCCAAGAATCCGGAGAAACCGTTAAGGAAATCAGCTACAAAAAAAATTATGTGTCGATTTGCATTGAAAGTGGTTAAAAGAGGTTTGGCAATGTGGGTAGTGGTTCCAAAATGTGGGTTTCACAATCACTCTTTTGGAGAGTTCCTTGAAGGTCATAGACGTAGAGCACAATTTAATGATGAACAAAAGGAATTTATTAAGCAACAGCGTAAGTCTCATGTCAAACCGGGGATGGTTAGAAATGCTTTCACACGTTTGTTTCCTGATCAACCGGCACCGCGCTTGAAACAAATATACAATGAAAATGCCAGACTTAGTGCAAAAGATAGAGACGGGAGGAATAGTGTGCAATATATGTTGCACTTGGCCACCGAAGCTGGATATATCCGTGATTTCATGGTAAATGAGGAAACAAGAGCTCTTGAACGTGTTTGGTTTGTTCACCCCGAGGCAGCCCAAATGTTTAAAGCATGACCAAATGTGATTTTGATAGACTCTACGTATAAAACCAACAAATATGGGCTTATTTTGGTCCAATGTGTTGGTGTCACTCCCGTTGGCAAAATTTTTTTAATAGGGTATGCATTGATAATGAGAGAATCAACCAATGGTTATACTTGGGTTTTGAGGAGGCTGGAATCTTTGTTGGAACCTTGTGTGAAACCGACGGTCATTGTCACTGATCACGAAGGCGGTCTACTTGCATCACTTCCCCATGTATTTCCAACAACTCCGCATTTCTTGTGTTTGTGGCATATTTACAATGCAGTTGAGACGAAAGCTACAAACTTGCGAAAAGATAGAACTTTTGGAAAACGTATAGCACATGGTGCTTGGAAGAAAGTGGTTGAAGCAAAAACGTTTGATGATTGTCAAAGGGAGTGGGGCGAGTTAAGGAGAAGGTATGCTTATCAACCCGTACTTATCACCTATCTTGAAACTCAATGGTGGGTTAAAATTCATATGTTTGCCAAATGTTTCACTAATTTGGTGATTCATTTTGGTAACACATCTACATCTAGAGGTGAGTCCGCTCATGCGCAATTGAAGATGTGGTTAGGATCAGCTGAGCTTACCTTGGACAATTTGTGGAGACGGGCTGATGTTATGATGCATGGTCAACACATTGAGATTCGAAGGACATTGGAAGATTCAATTAGCAAGACCCTTGTCTCTAATTTGTTTCAATGGCAACTATTTTCAATGTTGAGCGGAAGAGTATCGGCGACAGCTACTACGGAAATGGAAATGGAGTTTATTCGCGGTACTAATTTAGGTGATGATATGGAGGGAGAATGTGGATGTACTTTATGGAACACCCATAGATTGTTGTGTGCTTGTATGCTACATAATTTGTGGGTTCAGAACAAAAGAATCCACCCAGAAGATGTGCATGAATTTTGGTCAAGGTTGGCTTACACGAAATCCAGTCATTGTCGTTGTGACCGTAATGAAGTAATGGAGGAACTCTTCAATAAAGTTCGAACATCCCACCAATCAGTCCAAAGAGATGTTATTGAGACGCTCTTCAGTAAGTTGTTTCCCGAGAACGAGGTTATTGAAACCCCGGAAAATGTAGATATACCTCGTGGCCGTCCAAGGAAGTCCAATACTCGTAATCAATCAGGTGTGGAGCATGCCAGACGTAGGTACAAGAGTACGTCAACGTCAACAAGTAACGATAATGGAGGTACATTCTAGTTTTACAATTAATTTATTTAGTTAATTTTCTGTTATTATTTTCTTTAGTTAGTTTTCTGTTATTATTAGTTTTAGTTAATTTTCTGTTATTATTTTCTTTAGTTAGTTTTCTGTTATTATTAGTTTTAGTTAATTTTCTGTTATTATTTTCTTTAGTTAGTTTTCTGTTATTATTAGCTTTAGTTAATTTTCTGTTATTATATTCTTTTAACTTAATGTTGTAAATAATTCAATGTAGGTGAAGGTCCTCCTCTTGAGATAAATTATAATCTTGTCAGTGACATCGAGGCTTTTGGATATAAGGACTTTGTACCGGTGCCGAACCAACATGGGTTTCTAGATGCTTTTGACCCTAGAGGCGATGGTCATTGTGGATTTCGAGTTGTCTCACATGCAAGAACAGGGGATGAGAAAAACTATCTACAAATGCGACGACTACTATTGCTAGAGTTGAAAAACCAAGTTTATGCGATCATTTACTATGGTGAACGTGACCAAGCTTGTAGACGAATCAAATGGGCTACATATGCACCGTGTCAGAAGCCTAATTGGATGGAAGGCTTGGATTTATTTGGTTTTGCAACGACTTTCAATTGGACAGTATGTTGCTTGAATATGTCATACTTCAATGGTGTACATTCATGGTTTGGGTGTTCCACGTACTTACCTCTACGGTCTACACCAGGTGCTCGAGCTCCGTATGGTATTTTGTGGATACTTCATACAGGTGATCATTGGGTTCGTGTACGCATGAATGACGAATGTACCATGCCTCCTATACACAATTTATGGAAGCGTAATCGTTCTCTCGACATTGAATATTATGAATTTATTTATAAGGACAGACTTGATTTTTGGTGGGATTATGTAAATAGGGGACTTTTGCGGGATCCTAGAAAGTAGTTAGTTTTGTATTTGGTTTGTAATTTAACAATTTATTTAACAAGAATTCGTTTTCGTTTTTTGATCTTTCGTTTTTATTGACAAATTCAAACGACCAAGTCCAACAAAGTCTTAGAAATAAACCAACAAACAAAGTTTAAAAAAAAATCCAACAAACAAAGTCAAAAAAAAAACAACACACAAAGTCTAAAAACAATCCCAACAAACAAAGTCTAAAAACAGTCCAACAAACAACAAAAAAAAAGTCAATTCTCGCCATCGGTACCACCAATCCCGCCATCGGTACCACCAGTCCCTCCATCGGTGCTACCACTGGCTCTCCCTCCATCGATGCGACCACTGGCTCTCGGAGTATCGGTGCGGCCACGTGAGCCTCTCCCTCTATCGGTGCGACCACGTGAGCTTCTCCCCCTATTGACAGCTGGGGGTCTACCGGTGTATGCTCGTATTTCTGGATGAACGGTCCTCATAAATTGCCTTAATTCTCCGGTCACTATAGGGTCATCAACATCATCAAATTCTGAGAAGCGGTGAATAAACGACTGACCAACCTGCAAAGTAAACGAATAGACAGTTATATTAAAATTGAAACACATTTATATGAATACACATTAATATTAAAATTAAATATATATTAGACGTACCGTAGTCGGAAAGTGGGACCTCGATGTGGGCAGCTCACCGTCATCACGGTCTACATTCATCACATAAGGATGCGAATGTGTACTAAACCACTCCATATACCCTTGCGTGTAAGCATGTGGTGGGTGAGCGGGCAATGAACGCCTATCCAAATGTACTCTGTGAATTTTCCAATTATTCCACACGTAGTCCAACCTCGCACCGTCATATTGCACATCATATGCAATCGACTTAACTGGACGGTAAGCCCTGTCAGTGGGAGGCATGGGGGGCGGGATGGTCTGCATGTACCCAAATTGTCGAAGACATCTCTCAGGGTAGTATGGCTCAACAATATCGATAAATCTCAACAACCCCTGAAACGCGGTATTAGGGTGTTCAGTCTCGGGATTCTGAGGGTACGGTCTCCAAGCTACCGACTCTATAGGCAACAAATCCAACTGCTCTCGGTATTTTACAAGTGCTCTATCCGCCTCAGCGCGTGGTACAGAACTGGTAGACCATATTGAAGCCCTCGGAGTATCAGGACTGGTTACCAAGGTCGCCATCGGCCTAAAACTGGGAAAGTACTCGAAGATCCACGACTGCAACAAGGTCAAACAACCACATAAACCCTTACAATCAGCCCTCGAAGAAATACCCAACTGCCTATATAGATAAGCCAATGTGCCGACACCCCAAGCATACTTACTAATGCTACGAACATCTCTAAGCAACGGGAATATGTTTGCCCGAACCCTATCACTAGATTTGTCAACAAATAATGTCGAACTCAATAAAATCATCAAGTAACCCTGAACCTCAGAAGCCACTCCCCGCTTGCCCCCCGCAACCAACTCTTTCAAAGCTTTTTGTAAAATCAAATTGCCCTTGTATATCTTTGCATCATTACCTTGTTCCCACTGCTCTCCTAACTGAGCCTCAGTCATAGCCAACAACTCCGACATACCAAGCACGGGATGTGCCATATCAGCCTCGGGTATGCTACAAGAATCCCCATCAATACTAATCCCAAGGATCTCCGCAACATCGTGCAGCAGTATCGTCATCTCACCCCATTGGCATGTGAAATGTGTTGGTGTCCGGCTGCCACCTCTCAATAAATGCACACAACAACGGCATGTTCAAATTTTTATGCATAATGTCGGGCAAATGACTAAGATCCGATTCCGCAACTATCGCGCGAACCTCATCTGGCAAAATCCACTTACGGAGCTCAACTAATGATCTTTCTCTAGTGTATTTAGTCAACAAACCACGCTCAAAGCCACGTTGATTCCACATAACGTAAGAAATGTGTCCACCAAAACTCGGAATCACATCCGGTACTAAAGGACCCCCCTGTGATGGCCCCGTCAATATCCAGCTCGAATCTTTCCCCCTAGCCCTTACTTTCCTACGCGGTTCAACCCCCGAATTGCTAGACCCAGAAGCATAGCTCTCAAACCTACCCTGCGGCCCCCGTCTAACCCGAAAAACAGAAGTCGCCTCCACATTTGTCTCCTCAACATTACCCGCCTCCTCATTATCCCCCTCATCATTTCCCGACCCTTGATAATTTCGTTCCTCCTCCTCAAGTTCTCTCTCGAACTGTTGAAACTCCCCTTCATAAAAATCGGGCTCATTTGGTATTTCTGGTATTTCTATCGACCCAATACTAGTATCTCCAATCCTCACATTAACTTTTTTCCGACGATATGATGCATGAAGTTTAGACCTACGGTCATCATTTTCCGACATCTGCATTATACAATTTTTTTTTTTGGTATCAATGTAATTAATATTAATAAAATTGCCTTACGCACACATTACAAAATTGTTAGCATAGCCTCATACCAACTATCATCTAAACTATCCAAATACCCTTACATTAAACCCTTCACCATACACCACCTTCTATCACTAAGCCTAAGTTGCCCTAAGTTAACATTCATCAGCCTTAGCCTTATGTCCATTCTAACTTGCTCAACAATTTTACTAGGAAGCATACAATATTTATCAAGCCTACAAATATTCCTAGCTCGCCAGATTCCATAATAAATTACATTGATCATCGCCCACATAACCTTCCTCTGAAAACCAGACTCAGCTTTGATCCTCAGCAGTCTGAAATAAGTGAAACAGCAGCTTAAATCTATCTGTAACCAAGCTTGAATCAAACCAAAGCAGCACTTTGTAAAATAGCACTCCTGAAACAAATGAGAGTGAGTCTCTATAGCAACTCCACAAAGAAAACAATCAACATGCTCAGCAATGCCCATTCCTGCCAATCTATCCAACGTCAACAATCTACCTTGCCATACCAGCCAGTTAATGAAGCAGTGTCTTGGAACATTAAGCCTGTTCCATACCACCCTGCACCATCCCACTTTAATCTCTGCCCCAGTTAACCATGAGTAACCTTTTGAAATGGTATAATGATCATCAGAAGCCATCCAATTCCCATTAACCAAAGCATCTTGAAACATTGTTTTAACTGCACAGATCTTCCTCCATGCCCAAGAACTATAATTACTAGGGGAATAACTCTGCCAGTCCCTTCCTTTAAGATAAATTTTATCAATCCACTTGATCCAAAGCAAATCCTTCTTAATGACAATCCACCACACAAGCTTTCCTACTGCAGCATAATTCCAGACCTTGCTATCTACCAAACCCAGCCCTCCAGTATCCTTACCTTTGCATAACACTGACCAAGCAACCAAATGAGCTTTAGAATACCCCTCATCACCCTCCAATAGGAAGTTCCTACATAGGGCCTTAAGTTTATCCATAACTCCACATGGAATAACAAACATTTGAGCCCAGTAATTATGAATGGTACTAAGAATAGCTTTAACCAGAGTTAATCTACCAGTATAAGCAATTTTTCTCTTATTCCAACCTCTTATCCTTGTAATCATCTTCTCAACTAAGATGTTGCAATCAGTTTTTGACAGTCTTTTATGAGAAATAGTGACTCCAAGATACTTGAATGGCAATGTACCTTTTTTGAAGCCAGTATGAGCAAAAATTGCATCCTCAGCCTCAGTGCTCATTCCATTCACAATCAAATCAGATATGTCACTATTGATGTGCAAACCAGAAGCTCTAGAGAAGAAATTAAAACCCTCCACAATAAGAAAAATGGATCTCAAATCACCCTTACAAAAGATGAGAAGATCATCAGCAAATAACAAATGATTAAGCCTCAAACCTTTGCATAAGTGATGAAATTTGAAGCCCTTAATGTCACTAACCACCTTCATAATCCTACTCAAATATTCCATACATAAAGTGAACAACAGGGGAGACAAAGGATCTCCTTGACGAAGACCTTTTTGGCCTTTGAAAAACCCATGAGGAGTGCCATTGATAACCAATGAATAAGAAGTTGTGGTAATACACTCCATAATCAGCTTCACTAAATGATCAGGAAAATTTAGAGAGCATAATACCTGATAAACAAACTTCCACTCAATAGAATCATATGCTTTCCTCAAATCAACCTTGATCATACATCTAGGAGAAGCAGACTTGTTAGCATAAAGTCTAACCAAGTCCTGACTGATCAAAATATTCCCCATAATACTTCTCCCTTTAACAAATGCAGCTTGTGCAGGATTAACCACATCAGGTAGAACTCGAGCTACTCTATTACAAAGCAGTTTTGAAATGATTTTATAAAGAGTATTGCAGCAAGCAATTGGTCTAAAGTCCTTAACAGAAATAGGGTTCTCAGACTTGGGAATCAGCACAATATTAGTACAATTCAATTGCTTAAGCAATTTGCCATGTAAGAAAAAATCTTTGATAGCAACACAAACCTCCTGCTTAATGATATCCCAAGTAGTTCTAAAAAAGCAATTACTATATCCATCAGGACCAGGGCTTTTATCCCAAGGAATAGAGAAAACTGTGTCTCTAATTTCTTCATCAGAAGGAACCTGACATAACATAGACGCATTATACAAATTATAATAGAAAAACTAAACATTTAATTACATAATACAAAAAACGTAATTACAATTGTAATTAATAAAAGTACGTAAATATATTATCAAACATTTAATTACATAACACAAAAAACTAAAAGTAAGTAAATATATATTACATAATAAAAATACGTAAATATAATTACAGACATTTTAAAAAAAAAAAAACCAACCAACATTTAATTTGTAATTAATAAAAGTACGTAAATATATTATCAAACATTTAATTACATAATACAAAAAAACTAAAAGTACGTAAATATATATTACATAATAAAAATACGTAAATATAATTACATAATAAGACAATTTAAAAAAAAAAAAAAATTTTTGGAAAAAACCGGCCCATTCGTGTGAATTACACGAATGGACCTGGGCCAATTCGTGTAATCTACACGTCTGGGTCGTGGCTCATTCGTGTGGATTACACGAATTGGCCCAGGTCCATTCGTGTAATTCACACGAATGAGCCATGACCCAGACGTGTAGATTACTCGAATGGACCTAGGTCAATTCGTGTAATTCACACGAATGGACCATTTTCCGGGTTTTTTTTTTTTTTTTTTTGGATTTTAGTAACGATTAAAACAAATTCAAAATAACGCAACCTAATTGGCTCTAATCGTCACATGCTTTCTAATCTACGTCAACCTATAAACTAATCTATACTAATTGAATAAAAAGAAAGAAAGATGAACATACCTTATACGGTTTGAAATGAAAATTAGAATGAGATGAGAAAGAAGTTTGATGTTTGAAAGGAAGAAATTAGAATGAGAAAGAAGCGATTTTGAATATATAACGGTTTGAAACGGTTTTTTGAATTTTGAATAATGAAAATTGAAGCGATTTTGAATTTATAACGGTTTGAAACGGTTTTTTGAATTTTGAATAATGAAAATTGAAGCGATTTTAAATTTCTAACGGTTATGACTACTTTATTAAGACGAAAAATTTATGACGGTTTGAATTTAAAAATATTAAGACGGAAAATTTATGACGGTTTGAATTTTAAAATATTAAGACGGAAATAATATCCCACTTTATTAATGATGGTCAATTAATGATAAAGGGCAAAAAAGTAATTATGGGGGGCGGGATGAGTAAAATGGGGGCGGGATTTAGCAATTTTGTCGAGAAATTTGTCGGAGCGCAGGTTGAGGTGTGTTGAAAGAAAAGGAAGATTGGGTGCTTTTAGTTACAGCATGCAGGTGTGTCGTTTAGATAAGGAAAGTCGTCGCAGTCAAAAATATGAGCCAAGTATTTTCAGTCATTACATGGATAAGATCTTTCTAAGATATTCTTGGTCATGTACGGTCATGTACTCATGTGCTCTTAATTTAGTTATGATAAGTCTTGCTTAACGTGGGTAATTTCCTTTTAAAATTTTATACGGCTTAAATATTATTAAGTGGGGTAATAAAAACATAATTTTTGATATATACTCCATCCAATTTTTCATCTTCTTCCATCTTTCCATTTTGAGCTAATTGTGGTGATATTCCCTCTTTCCTTATTTGTGAGTAGTTGTGTGATCTAAATTTAATTGAATGTAGGGTAGTGTGTTTTGTGTGTCCAAAATGATTTCCTTAATCCTTGTGTCCAAAAGAAAAGGGAAGAATATGTAAAATTGGAGGGAGTATATTTTAAGCAATAAATGAAGTGATTTGATATATATTTAACCCGTCTTAAATTAAAGACGAGTTTAATTTAATTATGGTTTTACTTTTTCACGTACGCATTTTTGCACACAAACAAACCGATATCACATGATCTTTTTAATTTCCATGGTTCACTTGAAATATCTAACATTTCCAAATTCACCAAGTCTCATTGAAGACGGCTTATATCCGTCTTCAATGAAGACGAGTCGAACTCTCTCTCACAAGGAGTCAAGTGGGAGGACAAGTGGGGAACTAAATGGATCTCACTTACCCTCTCACTTGTCTCCTTGTGAAAGGGAGTTCGACCCGTCTTCATTGAAGACATATATGCGTCGTCTTTAATGAGAATTTGTGTTCCAAATTAACTCCATAATTAAGAACAAAAGAAGATTAGTCATTTTCCAAGACGTGTTCACGGGGTAAACATGGACATGGCAAAATCTAGAGTATTTTCTCTTGGTTTATAATATTAACAATAGATAAAAACTGCAAAAAATAATATTAAAGATTGCAAAAAATAATCTATTTCTTCATACATTAGTAAATTACGATTCGTTGATGATGTCGTATGAGCAATGAGATTAGGTTTTAGGTAAAATTTAGAGGCGAGAGTTATTTTGACTAGGGTTGAAGTTGAAGGGTATTAGTTAAAGTTAATGATAAAGTGTATGTGAAAGAGTAAAATTAATATGTGAAAAAGTAATTTCGTATATAGGGGTTTATAAAAGAAGTTTCGTTCACAGTTTGGGAAATTTTAGAGGGGGTATTTGTTGTAAGTGTAAGACCATTTAAATATACAAAATCTCATTAAAAATATACATAATCCGTCTTTAATACAGACGGAAATAATACGTCTTTAATACAGAAGAGCAAGTGGGAGGGCATCCTCCCAATTACTCTTTGTATGAGGTCTTCATGTTTTATGTCCGTCTTTAATGCGACAGACTGGTTTGAATAATACTTCCTTTTTCCCAATGAATTGTATACGTTTTTGTTATATCACGTTTGTCAATGCTCATTTTCTTTTAATAATTATATCTTTAGTTACATATTATAAGTTATATTAAAGATCCCCTCATTTATGAATAGTGCCCACAAAGCAAACGTATACAATACAATGGGAAGCGTAAGTATCAGAAAAAAGTTGAATGTATAAAGAAAAGTAAAATTTATCTAATGAGCTCATGTGCGATGAAATTTGATATGTTTTAATATTATACGAATACCCTCGTCTTAAGGGAGACAAATTGTCACAATTTTAGTGAAAATAAACAGTACAAAAGATCAAGTTACTCGTCGGTAAAGTTTCGAGTATTTTACTCCCTTCATTTAATTTCAATTGTCACATTTGTTTTTTCACGTTTGCCAATACGCGTTTTACATCGTAAACATCTTTAACTGAATATTTGTAAAAATTACAAAATTTTCATATTTTAAATGTATTCCTAAAAACGAATCAAACAAGATCTCACATGATTCACCCATATTTTTCACAATTTTATGGTATAACCTGATTTAAGCTAAAACTCATTGACCGTCTGTAATTATCCGAAGATGGCAAAGTAGCCGTTAGCCAGATGTAGCCATTGGCCAACGACTAGTTGGTGGGTCAAGTCATGGACCCAGGTCCGCAGTCGTAATAAAAGAATAAACACATAATAAGCAGCGGAAAATATATAATTTTTTTAAACTTCTAGGCATGGCCGTGGAGTTCACCGAAAACATTTGAAAACTATTTAATCTAATTACTTTTTACAAAATAAATACATAATATGAACACAAATATACAAGGGATCTCGATCCCTCCAAATTTCAAAATATGTAATAACGAATGATAATCAAAAGGGTGTATCGTTGACGGCACATCGCTCACTAGCCACTCGTCTTGTAACTACATATACCAATGATCTGTCATCTGTCAATCATAAAAATGAATGTCACAGTCAGTGTGGAGTAGATGGGCTCTGATGCGCGCATCTTTTGCACACTTCTTACCCCCTAATCAACCTCATTTACACGCCTTTTTCATGCTAGTCATAGCCGTTATTGAAGTCATTTCCTCCTTATTTGCCATCTTGTTTTATTTGACTGGTTTTGTAGGAAAGTAGCTAAATGGGGCAGATAAGGGAGAATTGACTGTTGGTAAGAGGAAACGAGATGAAGACAAACCGAGACTCATGACCGTAGGACTTATTTACCAAGTAAAAAGGGCAAAGTAGCGAGATTTAATGTCGGGAAAGGACACCCGTGCAAGACGAGTGAATACGGAAAAGGGAAACAAGCACAAGAAGGGCAGCCGACCGGGCCAGAGCTACCCAGAACGACCACCTCTTCCCTTCCCGCTGCTTCTCCTTCTTCCTTTGTGCCAACAATCCCCCAAAGGACTCCCATCCGGCTAAAGCCCGCATCCTTTCCGGGGATTCGGGCCGGACGACACCACCGGCCACCCGCCATTTGGCCGCCACCCATGCCACCAAGATTTTATCCTGAAACTTACAGAGGAATTTGCGCCAGACCGGCGGCCTACCAGACCCAAAATGCGCGATTTTCCGCCTTTTCTTTGTTTTCACCTCCTTTGTAATGTTTAATATAAATAGAACTATATCACGACTTCTTATAAATACGTTGTGCCATCCTAATAAAGAGTAGATTAAATACAAAAACTTCATATTAGTAGCTTTAATCTCATGTTAATTAAAGCTTAATTATAGTTCAAATTATTCTAGTTTTATATTTGGGTTGTAAGAAGATTGAATCTCCTTCTATTTTCCATCAATCCTAGCGCTCTTTATTTGTTTATTGTTGGGTATTAATATATTCTCTTAGTCTTTATTATGTTCTTACAATTCATTTATGTTAGTTAGTATAGATTATTACTAGTTATTTGAATCTTATCTTTTAATTAGTTTATCTTGAATGTTTGTTTTGTAATCTCCTGTATCTCATCTTAATTCTTGTTGCTTATATTAAAGCTTATATCATTAGCATTAATAATGGATCTTCTTAGTTAGTTGCTCATCTTGTTCATTAAATTTATTGTCTTTAGCATCTCAAATGGTTTATTTCATAGTTTGTGTTGTTAATCACTTTGTTTTAGCCGTAATCATACCCAGTGAGTAGTTCTCTTGTTGAGGGTTGAGGTTTGTGATTGTGTTGATTGTTTTCTCATGAGCAACAATCCATAAATTAGTCTTGAGCAAGTTATGGATCGATTAAGCTACCTTGATCGTATTGACATTGAGACATATCTAGAATGACTCTAGGTTGGTGCCATATATCACTACCTTACCGCAAGGAGACTTGGGTTAGGGAAGGGAGGATCTCGGTTAGTAGTGTAGGCCTCTTCTACACGAGATTTGGGTTTGTCGTATACCAGGAGTGTGAGGTGGTTGCGTCCGTGTGAGCGGGGTGATCATCATAGCACAGTGTTGGACTTGAGAGGGTTTAGCACCCCCTTAATCATCGTATTTCATGATCGAGACTAGACATTTTTATAGCTCTTAGTTGACCGTCGTCTAATGGCATGAAACCCGTAAATTCCTCAATGCTTTCTTATTATTATTATTAGTCTTTGCTTACCTTTGCTAGCTTTTTCATTTTTGCTTACCTTGTCTTCCTTGTCGTAGATTTTAGCATATTACCCTTGACCATTTGCGACCAATAAACTAAGATCGAGAACGTCTAAGAGCCATAGATAAGCTGTTGGGGTAACTGTCCTTAACAATAGTGCGATCACTTAATTAAATCTCAATAACAAGAATACAAAGGGATGATAAATATAATAGTCAACTGGTCCACATTAATCGGTAACGATTGGCATACTAGAGTTTGACGTTACTGTCGTATGACGGTGGTGATCAGTTGATCCCTTGAGGTCACACCAAAAGGACGATTCCCTAATCATGAAAGTTAATTAATTGTATAACGATACAGATGAACTAATCCCTTAAATTGAACAAGTGTATATTATAAGTGAGAATGATATCTTATTGTAATATGATTAATTAAGATTCAATTTAGTAATGTAATTGTTATATTACTAAGAATGCTTAGTGTTTGATGATCACTATTTATTTACATTTTTTATGCTTCCCTTAGATACACAAGACTCGATTTAATGGCTTTCCTTGCTTATTTCTATGCTATTTTAGGTAGAATATCGATTCTGCCGCTTCTGTTATGTTTTAATGCAGATTAGATGCATTTGAAGCTTTTTGAGTTGGTATGGAGCATAGCAGTAGTCAGATCGTAGAAGATTAGGCACCGGAATCGAGAGCGGTGGAGAAGAAATGAAGAAAAATGAAGAAACATGGCATCTGAAGGATGCTCGATCGAGCAACATCACTCTGCTCGATCGAGTCGTGCTGACGTCATGCTCCATCGAGCAGATTCACCTTTGCTCGATCGAGCAACCTAGTATTTGACGGCATACGGATTTCCTAAATTAGTTTAACCTAGTTAATTAGATTTTTATTATAAAAAGAATACTCGTCTTTCATAATTAGGTACGCTTTAATATTAGAAACTCAAGTTTTTTTTCCTTTGCTACTAGATTGATTCATGAAGACTATTATTTTTTAGTTCAAGCTTGTAATCGGTACTCTTTAATATTCCTTTGTTATTCAATTAGTTACTTTCTAGTTCTTTAATTATTCTTTGTTAATCCTTTCATTGTTGTTAACCATGTTTACTTTATTGCATGATAGTTGATTACACCCTTAACCTTGAATAATAATCCTAGTAAACCTGAGACCCGGGACTTTTTAATCTTATTGATTTCAACCTTTTATTGTTATTGTTTGCTATTAGTTTAGAAACACAAATAAAAAACCCACGAAATTGTTACTATAAGAGACGAGCCTAATTTAACAGATTAGAATACTACCGCCTCCATGTGGATTCGATACCTTACTTACCACTGACTATTAGTTAGTAGTGAATTAGGATTACTTTGAAAAAGGTGACGCGACTTTACCCTAATCAAATTTGGCGCCGTTGCCGAGGAGGCAACAATTTTCTGTTTGTTTCTACTTAGTTTGTCTTTTTTTTTTCGTCTCAGGGAACCTAAGTTCCTTGAGACCGTTCTTATCCTTTTCTTTAGTGTTAGTTTATGCCCAGGTGTTCCAGGTTCGATCTCATACCCTACGATTCCGAACCAGAGAGGTCTCTCCGAGCTAGACGAAATTTTTGGAAGGAAATTCAAGAAGCGGAAGACTTGAGTACGCTTGACACAGTTTACGCCGAATTTGTCGCATAAAACCCATCCTTAAAAGAGGATACACATATTTCTGCCACCACTACAACCATGCCTACTTTAGCCAGCCATTCGGAGCCTACCGTTGCATATATTTCCAAGGGATTCAAACTCCCTACTACGGGTAATGAAACCTTTGAGATTCATCCATCTTATATCTCTTTGGTGGAGCGAAACATGTTTGGAGGAAGCCCCACTGAGGATCATCCGAAGCATATTGAAAAATTCATCAACTATTGTTGCTCTATACCTTTAACGGGTGGGGTAACGCAAGATCAAATCAAGTTGATGTTATTCCCCTTTTCACTACGAGACGGAGCAGAAGATTGGTTGGGTGAGTTAGATGTGGATGCGCTTGGCATCACTGATTGGAATTTTCTGGCTCTTGCATTTTACAAAAGATACTTTCCGCCACAGAAAACCAACACCATCCGAAGTCAAATCACACGCTTCAAACAAAGTCCCACTGAGAACTTTAATGAGGCATGGGTTCGCTTCAAGAAGCTTTTCAGATCCGTTCCACATCATGGTTTTGATACTTGGTTCCTATGCAACCAGTTTTACAACAGGTTATATGATGATCAGAGAGCATTGCTAGATTCTGCTGCCAATGGAAGATTCCAAAATAACAGTACCGATGCTAATGCTTGGAAGTTGATTGATGAGATAGCTACTCACACTGCTGAGTATGGAAATCCCAAGGGTAATGCGAGGCGCGGAAGTTCGTACAATTCCGTTGCAGCTCAGTTGGAGGCATTAACTGCTAAAATTGCCGAATTACAAACTTCAAAATCTTTGGAAAATAAACAAACGGTCCATGCCATGGTTCAACAAGAGCCAACCTGTGAAAGATGTGGTACCATGGGGCATAATGCGGTAGAGTGTATGAGTACGATTGAACAAATACTTGCTTTTCAATCTTTTACGCAAGGTACACCGTACTCTAACTTTTATAATGAAAGGACGAGAGAGCATCCAAATTTCTCCTACCGAAGTCAGAATGTTCTTAATCCTACCCCGCCGCCACCTCAACAACAAGGTTCCTCTTATGTGATTCTTCAAAATCGCAATTCTCAAGGCTATTATAACCGTCCAAATCAAGGAGGCCAAAACTTTCAACAAGCTCCACCTCCACCACCTCCAAGTAATGATATGGCGGAATTGAAAGCCATGTTGCAGCAAAGTATCATGATACAACAAAATCAAGATACTCAGCTCTCTCAATTGCTCGCACAAAACAAGATAGTGGATACTCAACTTGCCCAATTGGCAATTCAAAATCCACACAAACAACCGGGCAATCTTCCTCCTCAGGGACACCCTCTACATGAACAAGTCAATGCTATTACTTTGAGGAGTGGGACCCATTACAAAGGCTCAGAAATAAATGAGGGTGAGAACGACGAAAGTATGGAAGTTGCTCGTCAAGATTCGGAAAATAGCGAAAAAGTGCCTGAAAAGGAGGATGCTCGATCGAGCAACCTCCATTTGCTTGATCGAGAAACCTTTGAAAAATCCGAAAAATCTGCTCGAGGAGTTTATGAAAGTTCCTGTTTTGACAAACTCGATCAAGCAACTCCTTTGCTCGATCGAGCAACCCCTGATCAGACTGACAAGTCCTATACTTCATCTACAAAAGCAAAAGAAGCCGAGCCAATCGCAATTACAGTTTCTTTTCCTCACCGCCAACATAAATCCAAGCTCGATAAACAGTTTGGAAGGTTTATGGAGGTAGTCAAGAATTTGCAAGTAAGTGTACCGTTTACTGAGTTGATGACTCAAGTGTCGGCTTATGCAAAATTTATGAAGGACATATTGACAAGGAAGCGGTCCTTTAATGAAGTGGAGACGGTTGCATTTACTGAGGAATGCAGTGCTGTGTTACAATCCCGATCACCACCTAAGCTAAAGGATCCATGGAGTTTTTCTATTCCTTGTAATATGGGATGTTTTAGCTATTGATAAAGCATTTTGTGATTTAGGGCCTAGTGTTAGTGTAATGCCATTTTCTATATGTAAAAAGCTAAATATGGGTCAACTTAATGTTACAACCATGACCTTACAAATGGCCGACCGTTCTATTAAACACCCTTTGGGAATTTTAGAAGACGTACCGGTTAAAGTAGGGAAATTTTTCATACCATTTGACTTCGTCGTATTAGATATAGCTGAGGACACCCAAATTCCTATCATCTTAGGACGACCATTCCTCCATACTGCGGGGGCGGTTATAGATGTTAAGAATGGGAGACTTACACTAACAGTGGGAGATGACATTATCACTTTCAACTTAGATAATGCAATGAAATACCCCATGCTAGAAGAGACATGTCATAGGGTCGATATTGTGGATTTGACTATTAATGACTGTCTTTCTTTGTGTTTGAATAGGGATCCTCTGGAGATCCCTTAATTTCCAGCACTGCTGAAGCTGGAAGCTCACGGAGTAAGGAAGTAGTTGAGATGGAAAAACTGCTGACATGATAGGAATGCAAATTGCAAAAGGTGTATAGCTTAGGTAACCCCCTAAGGTTACCGAGGTAAAGAAATAAACCTGAACTTAAAACCCTCCCCTTTTATCTTAAGTATGTTTTTCTTGATTCCCATGAGACGAATCATGTAATTGTCAGTGCTAACCTATCTGAAAGCCAACTTACTGATTTGTTGGTAGTTTTAAAAAGACACAAGAAGGCTATAGGTTATAGTATTGATGATTTACAAGGTATTAGTCCTGACTTTTGTATGCACCGTATCCACTTAGAAGAAGACCATAAACCTTGTAGGCAAGGTCAACGTCATTTGAACCCTACTATGCAAGAGGTAGTTAGAAAAGAGGTGCATAAATTGTTAGATGCAGGTATCATATACTTTATTTTTGACTCAAAGTGGGCCAGTCCTGTTCAAGTAGTCCCTAAGAAGGGAGGGACTACGGTCGTCACTAATGAGAAAACCGATCTCATATCTACTAGACTAGTGACAGGGTGGAGGATGTGTATTGATTATAGGAAGCTTAATGTAGCTACTAGGAAAGACCACTTCCCTCTTCCCTATATTGACCAAATGTTAGAGCGTCTAGCGTGTCATAAATATTTTTGTTATCTAGACGGCTACTTGGGATTCATTCAAATTCCCATTCATCCTGACGATCAGGAAAAGACTACCTTCACATGCCCTTATGGTGTCTTTGCTTACCGAATAATGCCTTTTGTGTTATGTGATGCCCCCGCCACCTTTCAACGTTGTATGATGACTATTTTATTTGATTATATCGAGTCTATTATGGAGGTCTTTATGGATGACTTCAGTGTTTATGGGACTTATTTTGATAGTTGTTTAGCTAATATGACCAAAGTCTGACAACATTGTGAGAAAATTAATCTTGTGTTAAACTGGGAAAAGTGCCACTTCATGGTAACAGAAGGGGTGGTACTTGGTCATTTGGTGACTGGACGAGGCATCCAAGTGGATAAGGCTAAAGTGGAAGTGGTTGAGCAATTACCGTACCCGTTGAATGTTAAAAGTGTTAGAAGTTTCCTTGGTCATGCGGGGTTCTATCGCCGCTTTATTAAGGACTTTTCAAAAATTGCTCAACTATTGACTACGCTTCTCCATAAGGATGCCCCGTTTGTATTTAGTAATGAGTGTGTTAAGTCTTTTGACAAGATTAAACAAGCTCTCATCTCAGCTCCTATTATCCAGTCTCCTGATTGGAATTTGCCGTTTGAGATAATGTGTGATGCCAGTGACTACGCAGTTGGGGCTGTTTTGGGGCAAATGAAGGATAAGGTGCTACATGCGGTCTACTATGCTAGTAAGACCTTGGATGATGTGCAAGTTAACTATGCTACCACTGAAAAAGAGTTACTTGCGGTTGTCTTTGCTTTAGATAAGTTTAGAGCCTATCTTGTGGGTTCTAAGGTGATAGTCTACACTGACCATGCAACACTTAAATATTTGTTAGCTAAGAAGGAAGCCAAACCTCGGCTTATTCGTTGTATCTTGCTATTACAAGAATTTGATTTGCAGATTCAGGATAAGTCTGGTGCAGAGAATGTGGTGGCTGACCATTTATCTCGTTTAAGGTTTGAAGGGGTAGATTCTGTCCCCATTGATGATTCGTTTGCTGATGATCATCTCCTTGCCATTACCATGGAGACTCCGTGAATTGCTGATTATGCCAACTATTTGGTTGGGGGAATTATGCCTCCCGGTCAATCTTATCATCAAAAGAAGAGGTTTCAACACGATGTCAAGCGGTACTTTTGGGATGATCCTTATCTATTCCGGGAGTGTGCCGATGACATTTATCGACGTTGTATTCCAGAGGGTGAGGTACATGCCATCCTATCTCATTGTAACTCTTCTCCTTATGGCGGTCATCACGGTCACTCAAGGACATTTGCTAAACTTATGCAGTCGGGTTTTTACTGGTCGACTATTCTCAAGGATGCTACTACATTTGTCCGTTCTTGTGTCGCGTGTCAAAGGACGGGTAATATTTCATACAGGCATGAGATGCCTCAAACGGGTATTTTGGAAGTTGAGATATTCGATGTTTGGGGTATTGACTACCAAGGGCCATTCCCATCTTCCCATGGTAATCAATATATTCTAGTAGCAGTCAACTATGTCTCCAAATGGGTGGAAGATGTTGCCACTCCCACTTGCGATGCCAAAGCGGTTGTTAAACTGTTTCAGAAGATCATATTCCCACGATTTGGGGTTCCTCGTGCTCTCATTAGCGATGGAGGGAAGCATTTCAAGGAACATCATCTTAACACTTTATTGAAGAAATATGGCGTTACACATCGTTGGGGGTTCAGTTATCATCCGTAGACAAGTAGCCAGGTGGAGGTTTCTAATAGGGAGATTAAGTCAATCGTTGAGAAAGTTGTAAGTAAATCGAGGAAGGATTGGAGTCGTAAGCTTGATGACACCTTATGGGCTTACCAAACTGCTTTTAAGACTCCTATAGGTGCTTCTTCATACCGGTTAGTCTATGGCAAGGCATGCCATTTACCGGTAGAACTTGAGTATAAGGCTATGTGAGCCATTAAAGAGCTTAATATGGATCCCTCACTAGCGGGTGAGAAACGACTTATGCATTTGAACGAGCTTGATGAGTTTCGATTGCATGCCAATGATAATGCTCGGGTTTACAAAGAGAAGACAAAGAAGTGGCACGACAAGCATATAATGCAGCGGGAATTTAAAGTTGGTGATAAAGTATTATTATTTAACTCGCGTTTGCGTTTGTTTCCAGGTAAACTCAAGTCCAGATGGTCGGGACCGTTCACAGTTACTGAGGTGAACAAGTTTGGGTCGGTTACGCTACAAACCGACAAGGGTGAAACTTTCAAAGTCAATGGTCAACGCTTGAGGATCTATTATGATGGGGCATTTAAAGGAGTGATAGAGGCCGTCGACCTTTTCACTCTTGATAATTCACCATGATTTTGAGGTAACACGGTCGTGCGGGACCGATATAAACCAGCGCTAGCTGGGAGGCAATCCGGTATTTAATTGTACTTCATTTGTAAAATTTATTTAAAATCCATTTTAGTTAGCAATTAGCTTAGTTATTAATGTTATAGGCTAATTAGATATAGTTTGGATAGTTAATACAAGTCTACTTTATGCTCAGAGTGCGGTAAGGGAGAGATCTAACAATTTTATTGTGTGCTTGCAGGTAATAAAATTGGAAGTCGCTTTAAGAACGAAAAGAAAGAAAGAAAGAAAAAAAGGAAAAAAAAGGGGGAGCAAAAAAAGGAAAAAACTGTTTCACCTAGGTTGCTCGATCGAGCAGCATGACTTTGTTCGATCGAGTTCAACATCTAAAATAATCCGAGGCTCGAGCAGAAAGTCAAAAACGACATCCTCTAGGTTGCTCGATCGAGCAGCCCAACCTTGCTCGATCGAGTCGGGTCCGATCCGACCGGAATCAAGGCACAAAATCAGGTTTTCCCCAAATTTATTTCCCTTCTCTTCATTATTTCGACACTCTTCTTCTCTCTCTCACCCATATTCTCTCATTAACCTCATTCAAACACTCTCCAATCATTAATTCATCATCTTATTATCATCAACAAACATCATCATACTTGTTTTAAGTGCAATCTTTGAAGAAATTGGTGTTCTTGATCTCTAATTTTGCCGGAAACGTAAAATCTAGGGTTTGATTCTCCTTCTTTGATTTTGTGCTTTTAATTGTTGTTTCTTGCTTCCTTCCTTAATTCTTTAGTATTTAATCACTCTTACATTGCTTATTGCTCCGTCTTACTTGCGTTTTAGACCCAAATTTGATTTTTTTTCGAACTAGGGTTTGGTAGAACCGTCTTTGTGAGCATATTGTGGTGTTTGTGTGCTTTATTTACTTCATTTTGTCATGTATAGACAAGGAGGAAGTAGTAAGAGACCTAGGGAACCTCGTCTCATCCGACAACCTCAAATTGAAGCGATTCCTAGAAACCCAACTTACCCATGGATCGTTTTTAGCACACAAGAACAACATGATAGGTTTGCAATGCTTATGGGTCGTCCTATGGACCCTACTCGATGTGTGTGCCCCATCATTCTTGATGCTCTCGGTTTGGGTGATGCTATTTCTACTATGTTTAACCGAATCGGGTTTGGTGGATAGTACTCCCTTAATGAACTTTCTTATCGACCGTTGACACTTGAGTTCTTTAGCTCTTTTGATTAGGACGAAGTCAATACGAGTGTGTCTTTTCGGTTGCTTAATATGGATTTCGAGTTGTCCTATGATGAATTAGCTGGTCATTTGGGTGTTTCTCGTGGTGATGATGATGATGATTTTACTGCTATTCCTTCCGGCTTTCAAGCTGTTGAATACTTTTATCTATTTACTGGTCTTCCTAACCCGCGTGTCAACGCAATGGCTGTAAATGATGTGCAACATCCTTGTTTAAGGTTGTTTCTGCGTTTATTTAGCTTTATTCTGTTTGGTATGAAGGACTTTAGTAAGTTAAATTCTCATGAAGTGTTATTGCTTGCATCTACCCTCAATCCCAAACATGAGAATATTTTTCAGTTTCATCCGGTTGGGTTGGTGTGTTATGCTTTCTGGAGAGTCAATTCCCCGACCCAAAATTCCTTGGATTGTGGTGCTTTGGTCACTAGATTGGCTAGGCGACTTGTTGCGTTTGGGGGATACCGTCAGTACGCACTCATGACCGAGGTACATGCTCCTGGGTCGACGAGGAGTATGTGCGCCACACTTTATACTGGATTAATGCGTTAGGTAACGCTCAATTTCAGTGGCGAGTACGGGGATCCTAGTGGATAGCTCTTCCTGACACTGGTTACCGTCTACATTCTACGGAGAGGCTGCCTGCCCATGATCCTGAGACTGAACCTCCCCCTCCCCCTCGTTCTTATGTGGTACCACCCGAGCTTATTTTGATCTTGGCGGAGACTCGCCGACCACGTCGGCGGATCACCCATTCCTCTTCTGCTCATACTCCGACTCCCCACTTTACACCGACCTCGACTCCGTTCCTTTACCCTCCAGCTACTTATACCTATGATCCGGCCATGGAGAGGGAGATTATGATTCACCAAGGAATTAATAATGACTTGGTGATGAGGGGGATTTGGGAGAACCTCATGCGGACAGATCTTAATGCTACTGCTGGTTGGACTCCGCCGAGCTATTATCGAGGTCCAGGTGACGAGAGTGGTGTGTTCGATAACTATGGTGTGACTCGTCAGCAGTTTTCCCAGGAGTTCAGTCATGACTATGGTTGTCTGGGTCGTTCGTGGTATACTCCTATCCGACTGGATGCTCCGGTTGGTGGGTCTGGTGGGCCATTTAGGGCGTCTTCTTCTGGTGCTGCTCATAGAGATGATGATGATGATGGTGCTGATGAGCAGTAGTGATAGCTGGTCACTACGCCCTCATTTTGCAGCTGGTTTGGGGGAGGCTATGTCTATAAAAGCTGGTATTATCTATCCTTGTACTTTCTTTTATTGTATTTTCTTGTAGTTATTTTCCACTTCCCTTTGTTAGTTGTGTCCTTTAGGTTGTTTTTGTTGGTTGTTGTGTGATTGCTGTGCTGATTAGCGTCACACTGAGGACACTGTGACATGTAGGTTTGGGGAAGAGTATATTTATGTTGTGTATTTATTTTCCGTTGTGTGAAATAAAAAAAACCATAAAAATTGAAAAATTTACAAAATCCAAAAACATGTTATTTTATTAGGTCGAGTCTTTGTGAAGTTGAATAACAATGATGATAATTTGCATTGTTTATACATTTGAATCCCAATTAAGTTGTCCATGTACATTGTTTTGACTTACTACTTTTGAAAACAAAGCTCATAGAACAAGTCTTGACCGTTTTTGACATACCTTTTGCTAATTAGATTTGGCCAATTTTTGTTGGTAAACCACCTAAAATTCTGAGGTCTATAGAGCTTCCTAGGCCAGGAACATCATTAAACTGGTATAATTGTACTTAGGTTTATGAGTGTAGTACTCATTGTGGAATATGTAACATCAAATTGCATAAGTGTGACATTAGTTTCTTGATACTACACGCGTTCATTTGATAAGTACATGAGGAAAGGCGGTTCTTTTTGTTCAAATAAGCCTCACATAGCCAAAAAGACTTGATTTTATACCCTTATTATTGAGTTCTTTATGTTTAGCCTTTTTGAACTTTTGTAGCCTGTTTTTTATCCCATCTAATAACTACATTCCTAGAATTTGCCTACCTTATCGTCGACAGTCGCAGTTGCATGCTTTTTCTTGTCTACTTGTCTATTATGGTTGAGTCGGGATTTCTAAAAAAAAAAAAGAATATCAAATGGGTATAGCAAGTACGTTGGCAATTGGGTCATCCCTTTGTTGAGAAATGTTATGAAGCAAAAGATATGATGAAAAAAGAAAAGAAAAGAAAGGAAAAGAAAAAAAGAGAACAGAGAAAAAATTATGTTGCTTCATTAAATTGTTCAAGGGATAATGAAAGGGAATATACTAGAGTCTAATGCATATTTAGAGAGCAATATCGATATCTCTCTTGTGTTGTCAAAGTTTAAGATGATTTCTCTAGTCGGGTATTGGTTTGTACTAGTCTTGTAGAATTGCATATTTAGAGAGCACAATCCACTTATTCTATACCTTCGCCCATTAGCTTCCCTTATTGTCTTGATTCATGTACTTTGGTTTTATAGCGAATGCGTATTAGTTGGGGAAATTACTATCACATTAGAATGCATGCATGTTTCATAAGTTGAGTAAGTGTTTCTATTTCCTTCTATCTTTAAAAAACTCACCCTTACATAATTTATGAGTGCATGAGTGAATCCGCGAGAATCCGACAAATTGAGCCTTACAAAATTGAAAGATATTTGGTTTTTGTCTATACTACGGTATCGTGTAAAATCTTGGGTCATGAGCTGCGTTTTCTACTATCCCGTGCCTTTAAATTTGTTTTTATTGGTATAACTTGGTCATTACTTTGTTATAGATATGGATAGCCTGGGATTTGTATATGCATTAGCATTAGCTTTGGGTTTTTCGTTCACCATTTGTATGTTTGTCCTTGTATAGTGGTGAGTGCTTTGCTTAGGGATAAGCAAATGATTGGTTTGGGGGAGTTTGATGATCACTATTTATTTACATTTTTTATGCTTCCCTTAGATACATAAGACTCGATTTATTGTCTTTCCTTGCTTATTTCTATGCTTATTTCTATAGCGGAGTCAGATCGTAGAAGGTTAGGCACGGGAATCGAGAGCGGTGGAGAACAAATGAAGAAAAACAAAGAAACATGCCATCTGAAGGATGCTCGATCGAGCAACATCACTCTGCTCGATCGAGTCATGCTGACATCATGCTCGATCGAGCAGATTCACCTTTGCTCGATCGAGCAACTTATTATTTGACGGCTTTTGGATTTCCTAAATTAGTTTAACCTAGTTAATTAGATTTTTATTATAAAAGGAAAACTCGTCTTTCAAAATTAGGTACGCTTTAATATTAGAAACTCAAGTTTTGTTTGCTTTGCTACTGGATTGATTCATGAAGACTATTATTTTTTAGTTCAAACTTGTAATCGGTACTCTTTAATCTTCCTTTGTTATTCAATTAGTTACTTTCTAGTTCTTTAATTATTCTTTGTTAATCCTTTCATTGTTGTTAATCATGTTTACTTTATTTATTATCGTTGTTATTAATATCGTTATGAGTAGCTAAATTCTTTTCTAGGGTTGAAAGCGGATCTAGGATTGTTAGAAGGGATAGACTAATTAATTGAATTGCATTAGCATGATTATCGTTTGATTATCGTTTTAAATCTAGTTGCTTAATTACTGGCCATGATTAATTAATTAGTCTCCCAAATTAGGATTAACACCGACTGGGTTAAGATTAAGATAGGCAACGATAATTGAATAGAACTCGTTTAATGATAGCGATCGCATGTTAAATTGTAGATCTAAAGGGCATAATTGAATCGACCGATCTTGTGACCTTAGATAACTTTATTGCATGATAGTTGATTACAACCTTAACCTTGAACAATAATCCTAGTAAATCTGAGACCCTGGACTTTTTAATCTTATTGATTTTAACCTTTTATTGTTATTGTTTCCTATTAGTTTAGAAACACAAATCAAAAACCCACGAAATTGTTACTATAAGAGACGAGCCTAGTTTAACATATTAGAATACTACCGCCTCCCTGTCGATTCGATACCTTACTTACCGCTAACTGCAGCAGGAGCTCACCCAAGGGGTCTTGATGATCAAACCACATACAAGACAAGCTTGACCCCTCAGATGGAAGCTCGAGTTACAAGGTCTAAACAACAAGTTATGACAGGTCAAGAACAACCCAAGCCAAGCCACCCCAATGAAGAAGACAGTCCAAGACTCAACAACCCATGCCAAGCCCCAATACAACCCACATTACCCACACAAGACAGACAAAAAAACCTTCAGGCACAGACAGACCAATCCACAAACTCTGCATCTAGGAGGTACACCAGAGCATCCCAACCACCCCCACCCTGGCCTACCATCAAGCCAACCCATTAAGCTACAAGTTTGCCCAGGACAAACCCTTTTGAAGTCTAGTAGAAATTCATGAAACAGACACCCCAAGTCAAGAGTCCAGCAAACAACTAAAAAAACAGAGAAGGTACATGTCAGATTGTGGCTTCCTTTTGTTTAAGTCAACTTGTCATCGTCCAAGGCAGGTCTTATCTAAGTTATAATAAGCATAGAGAGTCCCAAGGAGCAGCAACACACCCAGGCAAGGCAGCAAGACAACAAGAGCAACAGATTTCCATTTCAGGAAAAATCCAAAACTGCTTTATTTGCTTTTGTTCAGTCTGTTTTCTTTTGTGTCGTGTGTCTGTTCTTATTAGTTGTTGAGCTCGTCCTATTGTGAGGCTCTTAATTAGTGTCAGTAGAAGTAGTTTAGATCCTAAGCTAGCCCTTGGATGATCCATACATCTAATGGCTCACAAGATATCAACCTCTCTATATAAAGGGGTCTTGTATGACTGTTGTAAGGAGACTTTTATGAATGAATGAATTAAACTTTGAGAAATCACTCAATGTCATCAAACTTGTGCTAAGAGCTGTAGTTTGAAACAAGCCTGATACATCTCCAAGGTGTTTGATCAGTGTCTTGTATTGTGAGTCAAGTTACACCTGTGCTTTGCTGTGGTTTAACTTACTTGCTGTTGAGGTTAGTTTATGGTGTTTGTGCTTTGCTGTAACACTTGAAACTGTCTCTAAAACCAGTCTTGAATCCTTTTTCTCTTGTGCTTTGCTGTAGAGGATTGTATCCAAGTCATATCCCTTGTATCTTTCAGCTAAAATAACTCACAATCCCTAAAACAACACCCCTTGTTACTTGATATTGTATTCAGTTTGAGTCAAGCTAATCAAGTCACTTAAAACTTGTGAACCTTAGTAGTTTACACTCCAAATTGGTTATCAGAGCTTTGGTTGAGAGTCTTAGTGAGTTCATTTTCCCTAACTACATTTAAAAACACAAAAATAGCCCAATGAGTGAAGAGAGACTAGCAGGAGTAGAAGCAAGGATGGAGGATCTGGCTGGGATTGTAACCACCCTAACCAGAACCTTGGACCAAGTTATAGGCAACCATTTGCTTGCTGGAGGGAGAGGTAGAGGACGTGGAAGAGGCCAAGGAGGAGGCAGAGGAAGGCCACCTGATGATGAAGAGTACCCAGACTCAGATGACGCAACAAGAAGCAGAGCTTCCATCCACAGGAACACAGACAAGCATCTTAAGGTAGATATCCCTGAGTTTTCTGGTAGTCTTACTCCTGATGACTTGTTAGAATGGCTTAGAGAAGTAGAAAGGATCTTTGAGTACAAGGGATACAATGATTCCAAGTCTTTTAAAGTAGCCATCCTTAAACTGAAAGGGTATGCTTCCCTTTGGTATGAGACTATGAAAGGGTTACGGGCTAGGGAAGGTAAGGAACCCATCAAGTCTTGGACTAAACTGAAAAAGAAACTGTTAGACAAATTTGTTGCTAAGGATTACACCCAGGATCTGTTTATCAAGTTATCTAAGTTGAAACAAGGAGACAAACCTGTTGAATCTTATCTGAGGGAGTTTGAACAACTCACCTTACAATGTGATATAAATGAGAAACCTGAGCAAAGGATTGCTAGGTACTTAGAGGGTCTAGATAAGAACATTGCTAACAAGGTTAGGATGCAACCTCTGTGGTCATTTGATGATGTTGTTAACCTATCTCTGAGAATTGAGAAGATAGGGAAGACTAAGCCTGCTACACCAAAACCTGTTAGGCCTTTTCAAACCAGACCTTATAGTGGGTTTAGATCAATGGATACCCCTAAGACAGCACCCCCACCTACCTTAGACAAGGGTAAGGGCATCATGGGTCAAAAGCCAAGCACTTCATTGACTGAGAACAGAATTAGGTGCTTCCAATGTCAAGGCTATGGACATTTCAGGAAGGATTGCCCTTCTAAGAAGACCTTAACCATAATGGAAGTTGAGGCTTGGGAGAAAGAGGGTCTAGTTGAGTATGAGAGGGATGAGCCTGAGGTTGAAGAAGTGGTGAGTGAGGAAGAAGAGTCTAGTCAGGAGGCAATAGTGGCACTCCCTGACACAGGCCACAGCTTAGTCCTATGGAGAGTAATGCATTCACAACAGATACCTTTGGAGGAGGATCAAAGGTCCCTCATTTTCAGGAGCAGATGTACCATACAAGGGAGGGTTTGTAACCTTATTATAGATGGAGGTAGTTGTACCAATGTGGCTTCTGTTACTATGGTTGATAAGCTGAAGTTGAGCACTCAAGATCACCCTCACCCCTATAAGTTGAGATGGCTGAGTAAGGGAGCAGAGGTTAAGGTGGATAAGCAATGCATGGTCCCCTTCTCCATTGGCAGTGTGTACAAGGATGAAGTATTGTGTGATGTGGTTCCAATGGATGCATGTCACTTGCTATTAGGAAGGCCATGGGAGTTTGATAAAAGCTCCATACACCAAGGAAGAAGCAATACATATTCTTTCAAGCATGGGAGCAGGAAGGTGACATTAGCCCCCTTGCCACCACACCAGAAGAGCTATGGGAGTCCAAGTATGGCTGAGGATTTGAGTGGAGTTGTATTTCTATCTGAGTCAGCAATGGTCAAGGAGTGTAGTGAGGAGCAACCTATAGTAATGCTGCTATCAAAAGAAGTTCAGGAAGAGGAGTCTAAGGTGATCCCTGCAGATGTTAAGCCCCTCATTGATCAGTTCAAGGAAGTGTTTCCAGAGGAACTTCCTGATGGCTTACCCCCTTTGAGAGGGATTGAACACCAAATAGACCTTGTGCCAGGGTCTGTACTACCTAATAGACCAGCCTACAGATGTGATCCTAAGGCTACACAAGAGCTACAAAAGCAAGTTGGAGAGTTGATGAGTAAAGGGTTTGTAAGGGAGTCATTAAGCCCTTGTGCTGTGCCTGCATTGTTGGTTCCTAAGAAGGATGGGACTTGGAGGATGTGCATAGATAGCAGGGCTATCAACAACATCACAGTCAAGTATAGGTTCCCTATACCTAGGCTTGATGACATGTTGGATGAGCTAAGTGGCTCAAGGTTCTTTTCTAAGATTGACTTGAGGCAAGGTTACCATCAATTGAGGATCAGAGAAGGAGATGAGTGGAAGACAGCCTTCAAAACAAAGCATGGCCTTTATGAGTGGCTTGTCATGCCCTTTGGCCTGTCAAATGCCCCAAGTACCTTCATGAGGTTGATGACAGAGGTGCTTAGGCCTTGCCTAGGGAGATTTGTGGTGGTATACTTTGATGATATCCTCATCTACAGCAAGAGCAAGGATGATCATTTGAGGCATCTTGAGGCTGTGTTTGAAATACTTAAGGAGAGCAAGCTCTTTGGGAAGCTTGAGAAGTGCACCTTCATGACTGAGGAAGTCAAGTTTCTAGGATATGTGGTCTCTGGTAGAGGCATTTCAGTTGATCAAGACAAGATCATGGCAGTCCAGTCTTGGCCTATCCCTAGGAGTATTACAGAAGTAAGGGGATTCCATGGCTTAGCATCCTTCTACAGAAGATTCATTAAGGACTTTAGCACCATTGCAGCACCTCTCACTGAGTGCATGAAGAAGGGAGAGTTCACTTGGACTGAGAATGCTTTGCAGGCTTTCAAACACATGAAGAGGCTCTTGTGCAGTGCACCTATCCTAAGATTGCCAAACTTTGATTGCCTTTTTGAGGTTGAATGTGATGCAAGTGGAGTGGGAATTGGAGCTGTCCTCATCCAAGAGAAGAAACCTGTAGCCTACTTTAGTGAGAAGCTAAGTGGTGCCAAGCTAAACTATTCTACATATGATAAAGAGTTCTATGCTCTTGTCAGAGCTCTGAGGCATTGGAGTCATTACCTGAAGCCCAAACCTTTTGTCTTACACTCTGATCATGAGGCATTGAAGTACATAGGAGGCCAGCATAAGCTCAGTCACAGACATGCTAAGTGGGTGGAGTTCCTTCAGTCATTCACCTTTTCTAGCAAGTACAAGGAGGGCAAACAAAATGTGGTGGCTGATGCATTGTCTAGGAGATACACTCTGCTATCAACTATGGAGCAAAGGGTTCTTGGTTTTGAGTTCATGAAGGATATGTATCAAGAAGATCCAGACTTTGCAGAGGATTGGTTGGCACAGAAAGAGGGAACAAGAACCATTGATTCACCCTACACTTTGCAAAATGGATTCTTATTTAAAGGAAACAAGCTGTGTGTTCCCAGAGGATCTTATAGGAATCTATTGATTAAGGAGGTGCATGGAAGTGGCCTTGGAGGACACTTTGGGGTTCAGAAAACTGTGGACATACTACAAGATCAATTCCATTGGCCTAAGATGATGGGAGAAGTTCAAATAGTGCTCAGAAGGTGTGGAGTTTGTCAAAAGGCCAAGAGTTCTTTCCAAGCAGGACCTTACACTCCCCTACCAGTCCCATGTAGGCCTTGGGAGGATGTTAGTATGGATTTCATAATGGCATTGCCTAGGACAGCAAGAGGGAAGGATTCTATCATGGTGGTTGTGGATAGGTTCAGTAAGATGGCACATTTCATTGCATGCAAGAAGACTGAGGATGCTGTGAGTGTAGCAGAGCTATACCTTGATGAGGTGGTGAGGTTACATGGAGTTCCAAGGACCATTGTGTCTGACAGAGACACAAAGTTTATGAGCCATTTCTGGAGGACATTGTGGAAACTGCTTAACACTAGGTTGTTGTTTAGTACCTCCCATCACCCTCAAACTGATGGCCAAACTGAGGTGACTAACAAGACCTTGGGAAGAATCTTGAGGTGTATAGTCAGCAAATCTCTCAAGGATTGGGACTTGAAGTTGGCTCAAGCAGAGTTCTCTTTCAATAGAGCTCCATCAGCAGCCACAGGCCACTCCCCCTTTGAAGTGGTCTATGGTACTAACCCCTTAATGCCTTTGAGTTTGTCTAATGTGTGCAGGTCAGAGGTCCACTATGATGCCAAGAAGAGGGTGGAACAAATGCTAAAACTCCATGAATCAGTCAGAAAGCAAATTGAGAAAGCCAATGATCTATACAAAAAGAATGCCAAGGTTCCTAAGACCAAGAAAGACTTTGCACCAGGAGACCTAGTATGGATCAACCTAAGGAAAGAGAGGTTCCCCTCCAAGAGAAAGAACAAGCTAGAGCCCAGGGCAGATGGTCCTTTTCAAGTCACAGAGAAGATAGGTCCCAATGCCTACAAAATTGATCTACCAGGAGAGTATGCAGTCCATGGAACATTCAATGTGGGAGATCTCAGTCCCTTCTATGAAGACTCTGAGGGGGAGGAAGACATAGGCTTGAGGTCAAGCCCTTTTCAACCTGGGGAGGCTGCAGCAGGAGCTCACCCAAGGGGTCTTGATGATCAAACCACATACAAGACAAGCTTGACCCCTCAGATGGAAGCTCGAGTTACAAGGTCTAAACAACAAGTTATGACAAGTCAAGAACAACCCAAGCCAAGCCACCCCAATGAAGAAGACAGTCCAAGACTCAACAACCCATGCCAAGCCCCAATACAACCCACATTACCCACACAAGACAGACAAAAAAACCTTCAGGCACAGACAGACCAATCCACAAACTCTGCATCTAGGAGGGACACCAGAGCATCCCAACCACCCCCACCATGGCCTACCATCAAGCCAACCCATTAAGCTACAAGTTTGCCCAGGACAAACCCTTTTGAAGTCTAGTAGAAATTCATGAAACAGACACCCCAAGTCAAGAGTCCAGCAAACAACTAAAAACAGAGAAGGTACATGTCAGATTGTGGCTTCCTTTTGTTTAAGTCAACTTGTCATCGTCCAAGGCAGGTCTTATCTAAGTTATAATAAGCATAGAGAGTCCCAAGGAGCAGCAACACACCCAGGCAAGGCAGCAAGACAACAAGAGCAACAGATTTCCATTTCAGGAAAAATCCAAAACTGCTTTATTTGCTTTTGTTCAGTCTGTTTTCTTTTGTGTCTTGTGTCTGTTCTTATTAGTTGTTGAGCTCGTCCTATTGTGAGGCTCTTAATTAGTGTCAGTAGAAGTAGTTTAGATCCTAAGCTAGCCCTTGGATGATCCATACATCTAATGGCTCACAAGATATCAACCTCTCTATATAAAGGGGTCTTGTATGACTGTTGTAAGGAGACTTTTATGAATGAATGAATTAAACTTTGAGAAATCACTCAATGTCATCAAACTTGTGCTAAGAGCTGTAGTTTGAAACAAGCCTGATACATCTCCAAGGTGTTTGATCAGTGTCTTGTATTGTGAGTCAAGTTACACCTGTGCTTTGCTGTGGTTTAACTTACTTGCTGTTGAGGTTAGTTTATGGTGTTTGTGCTTTGCTGTAACACTTGAAACTGTCTCTAAAACCAGTCTTGAATCCTTTTTCTCTTGTGCTTTGCTGTAGAGGATTGTATCCAAGTCATATCCTTTGTATCTTTCAGCTAAAATAACTCACAATCACTAAAACAACACCCCTTGTTACTTGATATTGTATTCAGTTTGAGTCAAGCTGATCAAGTCACTTAAAACTTGTGAACCTTAGTAGTTTACACTCCACTAACTATTTGTTAGTAGTGAATTAGGATTACTTTGATTAAGGTGACACGACTTTACCCTTATCAGTGTTTATAAAATATTTGAGATAAACATAATTGGTTTATTATGATTACAATTAGTTGTAAATTATATTAACCAAATATGAGATGACCCATTTTATATACATGTAATTATAAATTATTACTTAAAATGTTAAGTTTAATTTATTTGTTATAAAATTGCATTTAAATTAGTTAAATGTACATTTATAAGCCAAGTTGCATGTCACATGTCACATGTCACATATGTGACAAATGACAATATCTCAAAAATAAAATGGACACCCATATTAACATGGGTGCACCGGTTTTGGTGGGTTTGGGGTAGGGTTTAGGTGATTATGGTTGTTCTAATTAAGAATTAGACAAAATAATTACCTACCTATACTAAGCCTAGCCCTAATTTACTATCTTGGAAAGACAAAAAGGAAAAGAGCATGCTCATTGATCCCTAGATGGTGCCGGTTTTTGGAGTGGAAATAAGGAGAAGTTTTCTTCTTATTTTTCTCACTCACTTCATCTCATTTGTAGAACTACTTCTCACTCTAAGATATAGCTTAAGAAGCTTAAAACAAAAAAGTTCATATATTTCTAATAGCAACACTATATTACTAAGTATATTAATAGTTGTATTAGTCTTATAATTAAGGGCTTCTTTTATATTTTACTAGTATAATAGTATAAGGGAGATTTGGGATAGTCTAGGTGCAACAAGAGGAGAGTTTCTATCCTTGAAACTTTCGAGATCATCCCATAATCTATTAAGCTCAAGAACAAGAGCAAGAAGGAGTCTTGCTCTTGTGCCCAACTCGTCCATTATCAATGTGAGAAAACGATTTTTCCTTCTAATCTTTGTTTTATTGTTTGCATACACTAGATCTAGGACAACTAGTTAAAGAGTTAAATAGTTCATCATAAGAATTGTCTTGTGAGTAGGTTATTGAACCAAACAATTGGTATTAGAGAATATGGATGTTGCATGCAAATCGTTTAATAGTTTATACGAGTTAAAGAGTAACTAAATAAAGCTAGAAATTTGTATTTTATTTGATAAAGTCACAAAATTTTTATGCATGATATACCTTCTGGTTCTAAAATATTTTTAGGTCATTTTGATGATTTATGGATGATTATTAATTAATTTAATGATTTTTAGTCAAATAAACACATTTTAATGAGTAAAATGAAATTTTATTTACTAACTATAGTTTGAGTTAGAATATGGCCATAAAATTTTATTATGATATCACATGCACATTTTAATGTAAAATTTGAGATAAATATGATTTATTTTTCATGATTTATGATTTTTTAATGGTTAAAAGGTCATATTTAATGATTATTTTGGCATAAATAGCTAAAATAATTTTTATGGCATGATAAAATCATCATATGTTGAATATATATTATACATATCATATGTACAAGTGTAAAATTAATTAGATTTATTTTCTTATGTTTTAAGTATTTTATTTGATAAAATCATTTAAGTGCAACTATATTTTTCTCTAAAAATAATTCGAAAGTTTTTGACCAAACTTTTGACATGTTGTAGGTCTTGGAAATGTTCCAGAATGTTCAAATTGTTTATTTAAATTTATGAATTATTGTAATTAAATTTGGAATTATTTCTTAGTTGTTATGTAAATAAGGGTAAAAAACAAGCAATAATATAAAACCAAGTTGAAGTATTGTCAAATATTTAGTAAATACTAATACTTGAGTCCTAAAACAGTTAGGGTATTTAAATTGGGATTAAATATGATTTAAGTATTGATTTGTGATTTTAATTGGTTATTATCACGCATTTCTATAAAATCGGGTTATATACGATATAATTTTATATATTAGGGCGATTTGGCAAATTATATTGCATGAATATTAGATATATTTATGCTGCATTTTGAATGGATGAATGTCGTTTTTGGATTTATGTAATTTTGATTAATATAATTTGTCTTAGTATGGCTTTAGTTTTTGATCGATATTACCCGTAATGTAAGGGAATATTGATTCGGTTGTAATATTTTGTGATCTCGTATCACTTTTATTGTAATATTTTATTTCTACAAATTTATAATAGGACAATCTTGTAATTTTATTATACATTTTGTTATTCTTTGTAATTCCGGAGTTTCCTAAAGATGGAGCCATTCAGAAAGACGTTCCGAAAAAGACGGTGTCCTTGGGAGGCATACACGTGAAGTTCAAGGGTGTAACACCCGGAAATGTACCCTATTTTTCTAGTAGAAATATTTTACGAAATCTTTTCAGCAAATTTAAGTTTTAATTTAGAATTTTATGTTCCGAGTCGAATTTAGAATTTCCGAGTTCGTATTTGGAATTTCCGCGAGATTCCATGAGAATCCCGTCTTAAGGCGAGTTGGACTTTTCTTGACTTTTAAGTCGTCTTTGACTTTTCTTGACTTTTAAGTCGTCTTTGACTTTTCTTGACTTTTAAGTCGTCTTTGATTTTTCTTGAATTTTAAGTCGTCTTTGACTTTTCTTGACTTTTGAGCCGCCTTTGACTTTCATTGACTTTTCCGACTCACCCTTTACTTATACTCCCTTCTAACCTTAACCTAATTCATTTCAACACAAACCAAAACTTTTCTTCCTCCTTAAGAAATCAAACCCTTGCCTCCATAGCATTTTTCGATCTTTGAATCATCCTAGCTCTTTCGTTCCTTGATAGAATTCACGTAAGTTCGTCTCATTCTTCTCCTATTACCTTCCTCTATCCGTTTTGATATTAAAATTACCGTCTTTCTCGCTTTTTAAATTATCCGTCTTTCTCAAGGTGAAATATATTCATCTTTTATTACCTAATTGTAGGTGGAGACTACTAGGAAGGCTTAGTAATCGATTAAAGACGCGTAAAGGTAACGGTGAAGGGTTACTCGGTATCATTTACGTGTTTTATGTGATTTCTAGGATAGAAACCGTGTTTAGATTTTGGTTAGTAAACTTATGACTTGTATATTTGTTGATGGATGTTGTTTATTGAGTATTCATATGTGAATTGATGAGTTAGAATGATAATCGATAATTGATGAATGTTGAACATCGATGAAACAAAGCATTTTCGAGTACATGAGACCCCAGCCGGTCGACCGGCAGCCGGTCAGACCACCGGCTGGGGCACTTGCTGTATATTTTGGCATTTTTACGTGATTTTGGAATATGAGGTTGGGCTCAGCCGGTCGACCGGCAACCGGTCAGACCACCGGCTGAGACACCCCCCTTCTTACCTTGTTTTTCAAGTGACCTTTTGGTCCCAGCCGGTTGACCGGCAGCCAGTCAGCCTGACCGGCTGGGACACACTGAAGTTTTAAGTTGATTTTTGTATGAGGTAATGGCTTGAGCCGGTGGACCGGCAGCCGGTGGACCGGCAGCCGGTCCGCCTGACCGGCTGACACCTGCTGGAAAGTCTTGTGATTTTTGTTTACGGTTTTCATTTATAATAATTCTGATCGTTCATTTAACGTATAATTTTACGTAGTGACTTATAATATGAATGTGTTGAATATATGATATTTCTTTCGCTTGTATCACACGTTTTGTGACGGTTTTTGCTATGTCCCACTTTGAGTCGGTTTTACAAATGATACGGTTTGAGCACGGTTTTGTCTTGTGCTTTGTACTCTCATTCCCTTGGCTACCTTCCCGTTCGTAAGGCTGGAATGTCGGAATGGAGAGGTATCCTACTGCTTAAATGCATGTGTTAGTGGGCATACGACGACGTTGTTGGGAGTTGAACGCTATGCGTTGATCGACCCGGCCGTCAAATGTTGTGTACTTGCGAGGTGGTGTTATTTGCATGTAGCGTACCGCTTGTTATGAGGCTTGAGCTCTTTTCCGCCTCTTTCGTGAATTGATCTACCGAATTTGGGGTACTCGGCATATATATTGTAAGACCGAGTCTTGGATGCGAAACGTTATCGCATGTCGAATCGGAAAATGTGATTCCGGGAATCTGGCCAGGTTTAGATTAGGAGCCGTTTAATTATCGTTCCTACCAGGAGGAAATTAGTCTACATAGGCGAAATGTAAGCATCGCGTATGAGTTCAGGGAAATATGATCCCGTGGATGCCTTTTAATCATTCTTGCTGGGACACGATGCTAGTGCGTTTCATTTACCGTGAGAGTTGTCGTCTTGTGTGGTCGTTCTTTGAATGCGTGATTTCATGATATTATTCATGGTCATTGCATGATTGGACACCGTCATTGTCTTGGTTCGTGAATGGATGATAATATGTTGGATTTACTGTGATCATCGCATGACTTGACTTGGTTTGTCTGTCGAGTCTCAATCTTATCAATCTTATACCGCTAACGGTGAGATGTAAGCCCTAGTGAGCGTATTCGGTTGCCTAAGAGTGTCTTTCCCCGAGTCTTTGAATAACTGATGGTTTCGGATTTGATTTCCATATGATCTTATCATTATATATTGGATTGCCTATCTATTCTTATCGTAACTCACAAGGATATCTATATATGCATGATTTTACTTTTGTATTTCCTTATATGTACGTTAAAGGTGATATGGCTGGGAGAACCCGGAGTTACTCCCCACTAACTGTGGCGTTCATGTTTTTCATGAATGAACAGGTTGCTTGCTTGGATGACTTTTTGGATATGATGTTTTGGGGTTCGGGTGTGGGCTAGCGGGCGTTGTCCTTGGAAGTTTCACCTCTAGACGATTTAGCTAGTTTTGCTAAACACTTGTTCTTTGCTAACATTTTAAGAGACCCCGTCTCTTTGTTATTTTCCACACTTAGTTTGTAATATTTTGACACTCCTCGTTTTATTTAACTTGCATGTATAAAAGTTTTTAAAACTTCACATTTCCGCTATATATTTCACATGCTTGTTTGTTTTATATTTCCGCATTCGCGAGTGTTGTCACATAATGCGTAACTATGCTTAGATCCAAATCATCAATAAAATACCTTATATTAAGTGTGTACAAGGTACACATCAAAACCACATGTCCAAATAGGGATTTGGAATAGGATGTGTACATGACACAAGCCTATTGTATGTATCTACCTAGAGGTTATGATGATCTTTTCTTTTATAAGAGATAAGAAGGGTTTCACTCGAATTGTCGAAAAGTCATGTATAGACATGAAATTCAGTGGGAGTTAAAGTCATGTATAGACATGAAGTTAAGTAGAAGTTTAAGTTATCATGTAAAGACATGAAGTTCAGTGGGAGAAATTGTTTTCCACGTGAATGACGTTTCACTCATTGAGAGTGACATATTCATATTACCTTTTTGAAAGGAGTGGTTGGATTTTAATGTTGGATGAAACAGGGCAATATGTATACTAAAATCAAAATCTATTGTGGAATAGAAGATTTTAGCTTGGCATTTAAAAGGTATCTTATATCGATAAGATCCTTAATCTATTCAACAAGTTAAATAGGTTATTTATGTTGATAAAAGTGGGATCACTATGAAAGGGTCATAGTCATCCACTGAACCTAAGAGTTGTTGATCACATGAGACCAGTCATGTATGCCATTACATGCACATACCTAAATGGATTGTATGCTGGGAGCATGACAAGCCTAAAACAAATCAATCCACATGAGAGTCATTGGATAGCCTACAAGAACATCCGTAGAGTTCTCAAGGAGAAGTAGAGATACATTATTGTGTTTGGTAGAGAAAATTTGATAATGTGGTAAAGGTTACACAAACCCAAATTTCCAACTTTATAAGGATTTGTAGAAATCCTAGGCGTATCTTTGTTAAATAAGAAGCGAATAACTAAAAGGATGATTGAAGAGTCAATCATTATAAATTCTACAAATAAAGACCTAGTACATTATGATGAGGATAAGGTGGTTTAAAAAGATCTAATGGTAGATCCTTTCACCTAAATACCCATCAGTTATCATGATAACGAGTGGGAGCATCTTTCAAGTTAAAGAGCCCAACACTAGATAGAGATCTAGACATGTACATAGATGAATTCATGTTATTAGGAATAACGTAGGATGGAAGGAAAAACAATTAACAAGGTTGAAATAAAAGAATATATGATATATTCACTACCCAAGCCTTTATTGCATTTAATAAGATCGTCATGAATTGTCATGGACGAAATATACTTTAGATTATATGATATGAAGCAATAACATTAAGTTAATTGTTCATATATGATAATCATATTTATCGTTTGAGTTTCATAAAATCGGTTTTGTGCTTTTTTATATCCAATGGATTGTAGAGACAATTTTGGACTCCATTAAAGTCAACTAATTTAACATAGCATTGACCCCTAGTCACTTATATGAGATGACATCTCAAAGTGACTAGATTGTGGTGCGATTGATGGCAAGTTCAAGTGTCATAGCGTCATAAGGGATGACAAATCGATCACATAGACAGACTCTAAGAGACAATCTGTCGGGCAGTGTCCGCTTATAGAATTCTGGCAATTCTTGTAGCCTGGTCGTGGCAAGAGCTACTAGTATTCTTTTTGAGTCAATTCTTTGACTAAAGACTGTTCGCCTAAGGTGGCACAGTTTCAGAGTGACTTTGATTTATTCTCTACGACCTTCGTAACTGGGGTCAAATGGGTATCTTTTGGGTCATGATGAGTTGTGGCTATGCAAAAGGAATAGTGCAATAGGAATTGTCCACCCCTTGTCAGGGTTGTTTTTAAATCTCAAGGCCACTCGAGGAGGAGTAAGCTGAAAATGCGTGGCCACGCTCGGAAGGTATCTATGATAGATATTTCCGTTCAGACAGTTACTCTCCAGATCGAAGAAACTACTCATGATATGATCAAATGCAAGTACGACCTGCAAGACACCTTGCATTGAGTGGGATATATGTAATAGGACAAGAGAATTGGTGACGCACACTTGTCTCGGACAAGTGGGAGATTGTTGGAGTAAATGTCCTCAAGAACAGTGCGATCACATAATTAAATCTCAATAATAAGAATACAAAAGGGATGATGAATATTATAGTCAACTGGTCAACATAAATCGGTAATGATTGGCTCAATTGAGTTTGACGTTACTGTCGTACGACGGTGGTGATCAGTTGATCCCTTGAGGTCACACCTAAAGGACAATCCCCTAATCATGTACATTAATTAATTGTATAGCGATACAGATTAATTAATCCCTTAATTTGAACAATTTTAAAGTGAGAATTATATCTTATTGTAATATGATTAAATAAGATTCATTTTGGTAATTTAATTTTTATATTACTAAGAATGCATTATGTTTATGAAACATTTGAGATAAGCAAAATTGGTTAATTATAATTACAAATTGTTGTAGATTATATTAACCAAATATAAGATGACCCATTTTATTTACATGTAATTATTAAATGGGACTTAAAATGTTAAGTCTAATTTATTTGTTATGAAATTGCATTTAAATTGGTTAAATGCACATTATAAGCTAAAATTACATGTTACATGTCACATGTCACATATGTGACAAATGACAAATTGCAAAAATAAAATGGACACCCATTTTTAGTGGCGTGCACCGGTTTTATGTAGTGTACAAGAGGATAATTAGTTTTTCTATATTAATCTAATTGAGAATTAGATGTAATCATATACTAGACTTATTCTTACACACTACCTATTTACATTGTTGAGAACAATTGAAAGTGACCACACACCCCACAATGGGAGCATGTGGCCGATGCTTGTGAAGAAGAAAAGAGGACAAGTTTCCTCTTATATTTACCACACTCCATCTCATATTTTCATTCATGCAAAATTCTCTACATCTCTCTACATTCTTACACTAAAAGAAAGCTTAAGAAGCTTCAAATTTCTAGTGTTCATATTTACTAATAATATTACTAAGTGTAGTAATTAGATTATTAGTTATTTTAAGGGAACTACTATATTTTACTAGTGTAGTATTTTATATAGTGATTAGAGGGGTAGTCTTGGGTGCTACTAATAGGAGTGTTCTTATACCAAGAACTTGGAATTCATCCTCATATTCATAGCTCAAGAACAATATTTGAAAGGAGTTCAAATATTGTTCCCATATTACTTCATAATCAATGTAAGAAATTGTTCTTTCCTTATCTTTTGTTATCCATGCATAAGGTCCATATATTTTAAGAGTAAATTATTAATAATATGATATTAGAAATGTCTAATATCGAGTTTAAGAAACTTATAGTTGTCCCAGCCGGCGGAGTGGCCGCCGGTTGCCCTTAGCGGCTGGGAACCCCCTGTTTTGAATTGGACAATTTTTGAGGATTTTAGTATTGTGTGAGACCCAGCCGGTCGACCGGTCGCCGATCCCCCAACCGGTTGGGCACACCTGTGTACTTGGTTGTTTTCTTTATGAGACTGTGATTCTCAGCCGGCCACCCGACAGCCGATCCCACCGGCTGGAACTCTCCCCTTCCCCATTTTCTTCACTTTTCTCATTTATCCTGTGACCCCAGCCGGGTAGCCGGCAGCCGGTCACACCCACCGGCTGGGGATCCCCTGTATATATATTTTGGTTGTTATTTGGTGTTGCTGAGGTACCAGTCGGGTACCCGGCAACCGGTCCACTTGACCGGCTGACACCCCCTTTCATTCTTTCTTATTTCTTTTCCATATGACTTCACATGTAATAGTTTGTATGGTTTTTTTTTATCTTATAAACTTACGTAATAACATTAAATATTCATGTTTAGAATATATGATATCTCACATGCTTATATCACATGTTTTGTGACGGTTTTTGTTATGACCCCTCTTGAGTCAGCTGTATTTTATGTATTGATGTGAGCACTACGTGTTGAGTGCTTGGACTCTCATTTCCCGGCTACACCCAATCCTCGTTAGAATGGAATGTCGGAGCAATGAGGTGTATCCTTGATGCTTGTATACATGTTTTAGTGGGGATATGACGACGTGGTTAGGAGGTGAACGCAATGTGTTGATCGACCCGGACGTTAAATGTCGTATCCTTGCGAGGTGGTGTCATTGCATGTAGCGTACTAGCTTGACTGTTGACTATAGATCTCTTCTGCCTCTTTCGTGTGGTTTAGCCGAATTTGGGGTACTCGACGTTGTTTGTGTAATCGAGTCTTGGATGTGGAACGTCATACCACAAGTCGTATCGGGAAACGTCTTATCTCGAGAGTCTGGCCAGGTTTAGACTAGGACCGTATTATTATCGTCGTCCTAGCGGGAGGATTAGAGTCTTGTGTGTGCGAAATGCCTTATCGTACATGGTTCAGCAGAACGCCTTACCCCGTGGACATGTTTGTCTAGGTCATGAGCATTCAAAATGCCTTATCGTATGCGGTTCAGGGAAACGCCTTATCCCGTGGACTTCCATTGACTTGTCTTGCTATTATACATGATGCTAATGCGTGTCATTTATCGTGAGAGTTATGTTGTGATATTCGTATGTTTGGATGGTTGTTTGTAAGTTGAATCATATTTGAACATTGAATTAATTTGTATGTTGAGTCTCTAACTTATCAAGTATATGCCACTAACGGTGAGATGTAAGCCCTAGTGTGTATATAGTTGCCTAAGGGTGTCATCCCCGAGTCGATTGATAGCATGATGTTATTATTTGGCATTTCACTTACTCACCTTATATTACCTTGAAATGAACGTTGGTACTTTACATGATTCTCTTGTACATGCGTTCTACATGCTTAATTGTCGTTTATGTATGTTTACTTGTGATATGGCTGGGAGAACCCGGAATTACTCCCTACTGATTGTGGCGTTCATGTTTCATGAATGTACAGGTAAAGGTTGGTGCTACATGGGTTTGAGACTAGTGTGAGCTAGCGAGTGTCGTTTCACGACGATTACCCATTACCGCTTAGACTCTTCTACTAATTAGAGTATTTGTATATTTTTGGCATCGTTGTCTCCCTTGTAGTGATCTGTCGACCTTTTCGACACTACTTGATTTGTTTATGTTGGATTTCACCTTTTTATAATCTTTGCGAAACATCACCTTTTTACTTGTTTATCTTTAAGCTTTCACGAGGGTTGTCACAATTATTTGGTTTAATTAGTTCATTATTAGGTCAAATGTACTAATCTATACACTCAATCACTTTCATTTTGATCAATATTAAGCTTAATAATTGTCGGGTCATCAATTTAATTGGGTCAACCTCGGGTCGGGTCAGTATCTGGCCTGGTTGGGTTCGGGTTACTAATTATCGGCTTGGGTCAGGTTACAGGTCGTCATCGGATTAGGTCAGGTCCGTTTTGATTTGCAAAATTCTCGAGTTCGGGTCGGGTCAGGTCACTCAGGTCGGGTTAGACTTCCCAGCTTAACTTATATGATTTGAACTTAACTTAAATTAATTTTACTTAACGTTAGTATCATTTTCTGTACTCTTTATTGACAAAAAAATATATGGTGTAAAATATATACAAAATAAGATAATAATATTTTCTCTCTATATACATTATATTGTTCACTTATTATATCGTTTTGTTTAATAATCTATTTTCCTTTTATCCTTTCATCATCTCTTTATTCTTCATCTTCATATCCCTTGCCAAATATATGTCCTAATAAATATAGTTGTACAATATCCAAGATATTACTGTTATTTACTGTAATATCTCTGTTATTACTCGGTCGAGTTGGGGGTGTACTCGGCCGGGGTGTGTTCTACTCCCTCGAGTTGGAATTCAATTCGGCCGAGTTGGTCGGTGCTCAGTCAAGTAAGGTTGTCACTCGCTCGAGTGAGTCGTACTTAGTTGAGTGATGTGGTTTCTCGGTCGAGTGACTCAGTTTGAGAAGTTCCTGATTGTATCGACTCGGTCGAGTACTTTAGGTACTCGGTTAAGTTGGTGTTACTCGATTGAGTGGGATGTTACTCGACCGAGTTCAAGTCAAAATTGGTGGTTTGTTATTTTGATTTACGCGTGGGACCTTGTTAATATAAAATGCTTTTCTCTCTCTTATTCCTTCATTATTCTTCAATTGTTTTTGGGAAATGTAAATATATTAATACTGAAACTCCAACCAATTACATCAACATTGTAGCAAGGGTAATGATCAACGTCAGCAACGCCTTATCTTGTCCCACTCAATGCTATTACTTTTCATTCTAGTTTTACTTATAAGCTCCTTGCTAATAAAATCCAATACATATTCAGATATAGGAATTAGGTTCTCTACTCTGCATCGATTCCTTGTTGTCCAGTTGTGGTACACCAAAGCTTGTATACCTGCTCTACTGATCTTCTTCTACAACATACTCTTCATCCTCCCGTGCAACCACCAATTAACCATGAATATATATGGAATATCAGTCCCTAACAAAGTGTTCACTAATCTCAGGCAGTACCAGTACTGACTGTACCTGCACTGAAAAAAACAGATGATGATGGTCTTCATTTGCATTCCCACACAGGAGATAACTAAAATCAATGTAGATATCACATTAAAACAAACATAATTAGGGCATGTAAGTATACATCACCGTACGTATATAGATATCATGCTAATTACAACGATAAGCTTCCATAAAATCAATACAAGCATGTGAGAAGCATCAACGTTATAATCATCATATAGACAAAGACTAGGAAAGACTCACCTTGGCAACTATATCGCTACTAACGGCATGCATCTCACAGCTAGTAACTATATAATCGAAGAGTTTGGAGACGTGACGTACAATATAATAATAGGCATCCAACAACCATCATGTGAAACAAACATACTCTCACGGTAAATGAAATGCACTATCATCTGCACTATACAAGACAAGACGACCCTAGACTCTAATCATCTCGCTAGGACGATGATAATATACTATGGTTCTACTCTAAATCTGGCCAGACTCTCGGGATATTGGTGTTTCCTAATTTGACATGTGGTATGGCGTTCCACATCCAAGAGTTGGTCGACAGAACGGAAGCCGAGTACCCCAAATCCGGCAAGGGCAGCTAACGAAAGAGGCGGAAAGAGAATGAGTATACAAAATCCGGCAAGGGAAGCTAATTGAAGGGTTTTCACAATAACAAGTACTCATACTCGGGCATTACAGCCAACATAGATGAGAAATAAAGTAAAGGTCAACCAAATACTCTACATGCGACGGCGCCACCTCACAAGAATACAATATTTGACGGCCGAGTCAATCAATACTTCTATATGTAATATACACTCAAAAATTCAAAATAGTAAAACAGACGTCATTTACTCATACAGACTCCGATTAGGGTGATTTAAAAGCCTAAACCGCATATTTTTTCGAAGCCGACCTAAATTCCAACCTTTTATGAGTAATTGAGGGCCTGGTGTTAGTCCTGGTCGACGTCCCAAAAAGTACGGGGGTTGTCCCGGTCGGGATAAAATCTATCCCAACCGGCATGGGTTATGGGACGAGGGGAAATTAAAGGGGGGCCTAAGGTCTTCCCCTCCCCAGGATGAGCTTGTCCAGGTCGGTATGGCCCTTGTCTCGGTTAGGACAAGTCTAGGGTCGGCTTTGGGACGACTTGTTTGAAGCGAGTTTCGTTCCTTAGCTCGTTCCAACGATTTTATGCACAAGGGGAAAGTAATTAAGAACTAATTTCAATATGTTTAGACACTTCCAATTCAATGTAATCATAAACAAGACATATGAACAAATAAACATGTAATTTAGGATAGTTTATCCAACAGAATTCTCCCATGAAACATCAAACAACATGAAATCGTCATAACCAATCTTATTTGGTTACTAATTCATTATTTAAAGCACATAAATATGAAATATCAAGTAACCCGTCTACGTTATCTTATTAGCACTCTAAATAATAAAATCCTCACGCAAGCCTAGGATACCAACAGATTCCTTGACCCAACTCTCAAAAGTTCCACCTTTTAATGACAATTAACATGATAAGAAACTCAAATCAAAATTCTGGAAAAATGATCTTAAAAGAAAGTTAAAAGATTTAATATTTTCTTACCTAGAAAGAAAGAGGAAGGTGAGAGGATTCGAGAACATTAAACTAAATTAAATTCGGTTAAGAAATGAAGAAATTATGTCAGTCTTAAGATTAGATCTTAAAGATGAGTTTTTATGAAAGTTGGAGGAAGATAAGACTTTATTGTATCAAAAAGAAGAGGAAGAAGAGAGGAGAAGAACGGTATAAATATTAAAGGATTTGGTTAAGAATTGAAGGAGGTATGAAGATTTGAAATTTTGAGGGGAAGGGGAGTTTTAATGGTGTTTTAGTGTTTAGAGGGAATCCGGAGTATGCTGAAAATGGAGGAGGGAGATGAAGTTTGTGATGGGGTGAATTGAGAATATGGGCAGTAGAAGGCCCAATACTCAAGGTGGGGTTTTACCCACTTAAATTTTCGAGTAGAGTCCGGTTATGGATTCATAACGGACTGAAACGACACGGTTTTCACCCAATTAAACTAAATTCAATTTAACATTAATTTAAAGCTACGGAATAATAAATTATCGATTTAAAATATTTTAACCAATAAAAGTAAAAGAGAATTTTATAAAATTAACGACTTAGGTAAATTACCCATTATTATAAATCGAGGGTGTTACAATCACCCCTCCTTTTAAAAAGTTTCGTCCTCGAAACATGAAAGCAGGAAACGAAAGTTAGAATGACATAAATTGGTTTTCAAAATAGATATCACAAACACTTTTACAAGTAATAACATTTCGAAAACGAGACTTTCCCTAGAAAGGGTTCAAGAAGAGTTTTTAAATGTACAAGTCTCTTATTGAGGAATGAAGTGGCTCTTGTCGTGCCCACAAAGACACTAACATTCCAAATCGAAGACAAGATTAAAATAAAATCTTAGCTGAGAAGTGCAGAATTAGTCATTAGACACCTCCAATAGCGTGTTCTAGCATCCGACCAACGCAAAAATCCAAATTAAGAGTAAAATAAATCCATTATCGCGAAAATAAAAGTAGAAAAATCTATTTTTAAACCTCTTTAAAAATTGACAAATTTGACACTCGAATTGAAAATGTGGAAATTTTTTCCAGGTAAAAACTCAAGACAACTCGACATTGCACACACATAAAGGCAACATAAGCATCACAATCACAATCATGGTAACAAGATCTACACACAACAAGCAAATGAAATAAATCGAATTCTTAGTGAAAGAAAGGCCACTATAGAGTAACTAAAAAGGGTTAACATGTATAAACCTTTACCGACAACAAGATCAAATACCAACAAAACATTATCAGAAAGAGCAAGAGCGAAATCAAGGATGAAGTCCTTAGAGCACCAATTAGATAGGGGGTCAATTGGAAGGGCACCAACAGAGGAATGATATACAAAGATATATTTTATTCCCGAAAGAAAGCTTGACATATTGATTAGAGAGTAATGAGCAATAGATTTTACGATCAAACAGGAGGAAAGCCTATGAATTAGGAAACCTCTAAAAACTCTACTCCAAATATTAAAGCCATCCTGATTGACTTCTCGGGTAATTTTCGAAACCTATCTTATACCCTCATCAATACCAAAAACTTCCTTATATCGACATCATTAACTCTACTAATTACCTAGTCCACAAGAGAATGTAACTCATCTCAGTTACACCTATCCATCCCAGTCATTAGATTTCACAGACCTTCTTTGCAATCATAAGACCAAAGCCACTAACCTAAATATCTAATATCCAACTAGCATCAAATAAGGTATATTGACAAGGAAAATCCACAACAATAATACACATGAAAGATTCTTTAACATTCTTTAACATCCTTAGTCCAATCATTATTACACTCGAAGCCACAAGAATAACTAATCATATCTAGAAAACCATAATTGCAACCAACCACAAGACGAATGCGTCCACCATTCTAATTCTCCAATTCATTTTAGCTCAAGACTCAAACTCCAGAGCTTATAATGAAGTTTCTCATTCTCAAACCATAATACTACAGGACAGGACAATTACTAATTCCAACCACGAATGTTGCCAAGCACATAGCGATGAGACAACCATTCAAATCATCTAGCTCCTCTAAAGAAAAAAGTTCATCAGTTTTCACTTATGAAAATATTCTTCAAACCTTTGTCATCAATCTTAATTACCTCAAGCAAGTCTCTTTTAGAATAAAACACCTAGAGACGAAATATTCCCAAAAGATCTCTAAAACAACTATTATGATGCTCAACAATAACGAAGCATTATCACGACCAACTCGATTCTCAAAATAGCATTACAATATCAAGCTAAAAAATCTAAAACCACCAAGAGAGTACATTACCACCAGCATATTCAACCTAAGGTTAAACTTCAAATCATATGGTCAAAATCAACACGAAACTAGCTCAATTAAACGAGTAGGTACTATCTCTCAAGAATACTCAAAACACAAATCACTAACCTTTTTACAATAGTTGACAAGGCAACTACCTCACAAGAGGAAAGAGAATGAAACCATGATACAGGAAACGATAAGAGATCTAAAGAAAAACACGAGTATAATCGGGCACGAGATTAAAAGAGAGGAAAACTAAAAATAACGAGGCCATAAGCTAGAGACAAAGCGGATAATAGAGTTATGAAGATATCCGAGTAAAAAAGATGATATGTGAATGCAATTTCTTAAAGGCCGAATTCAACAAAAAATTGCAAGAAAGGAAATGGAAAGGGATAATGGTATCTAGAGCCTCATATCCAAACAACCAAATTCCAAAATCGAGTCCTTCACAAACCTACCAAATTTTCATCTTTTAAAACTAGGGTGATATAAAAAAAACTTATCCCTGTAACAACCTCTCATAAGGGATCATTTACCACAAAAAACTAAAAGAAGATACACACCTTAATGCAACAAATTGACCACTTCATAGTTCATCCATTATTTTACCTACCGCGGATTCCCAAAAGCGGAATTGGAACTTAAGTTTAATAACATTCCTTTAATCCGATTATTCAACGCAACCACAAAGGTTCAAAAATGAAAGACTAACAAAGACTTCTCTATATTAGGTTCTTTATCAACTCCTATAATCCGCAAGGTAGAACACTATACAAAACGTCATCATTAACATCCTAAAGCATTTCCATCACAACTCACAATGTTGAATTTCACTCGTATCTATAATTCTTAAGTAATATGGATCAATTGAGCATGAAACCTTACTACCTCCAATGAGTCTCCGATACCATAAACTAAGGTCACGATCTCGAACATAAGAATAAAATTTAAATACTTTTCGACCAAGCCTAAGCTGAAAACACACACTAGAACTTCTCTAGGAAATTATTTAGCCTCAAATGCATTTCACAACTCAAGCTATCCTTTAAAATTTCTCACTTACCCTATCTAAACTCACATAGGCATGATTCACAAGGCAGCACTAACATTATCAAAATCCGAAGTCCAAAAGATTACGTCACCAACAAACTTAAAAGTCTTAGGCCATCCATTCAACCTTACACTATCGTTTCCCAAAAATCCCCCCCACACAAATATCATGGGAAACACCTATGCACTAGAGTCTCCAAACACGTCTCATCACACTCTCCCATGATGCAATAACTCACAACTATGTAGGAAAACTAAAATCCACACAACTTTCCTCAAAGGCTCAACTTCGTCCAACAAAACCAAAAGAAAGGTATCCACAAGTGGTCAAAAGAAGAGGGCAAGATACCAAGGTAAGTCGGAGGAAAGTAAAAAGAGCAATTTCTAAGGAGAGAGAGATTAAGAAGCATTAAGGTAGAAATAAAAGCGCAAGGCACGCTACGAAAAGAAAGGTCTTTGATGAGATATAAACACACTTCATTCATGATCGTCATTCTTCAATATTTGGCAAAAGGGTATTGATTATAGCTATCACTTGGTCAATCTTGAGACATTAAAACCAAACAAGCATAACATCACTCAAAACAATCAACAAACAAATTAGATCTAATAAACATCAAGCACACTATAGACTACGACCTTAGGTCCTTAACTCCACCCATCTCTAATTCATAATTCATTAGTCAAGTGCGTCAGGAGTGTTAAAACTCATATACCAACTATGACATCCTGCGATAACGCAATAAAGTAAACACACAGATTTCCAGCGGAAAATACGAGATTTTAAAAACTTTATATACAAAACCGCGAATGTCACTCTATGTTATAAAACAAAAGATTACATAGTAAATCATTATACAAATTGTAACTTAAATAAACTCGAGGGATCCAATCCTTTGATAAATAGACAAATAAGATAACAAAACTAATATAAATTACAACGCTAAGGGTGAATCGCTATAAGTACAACGCTTGCTAGCTCACTTGTCAAAACCCCATGCAAAAACCAACCGGTAACCTGTTCATTTATTAAAAATGAATGCCACAGTCACTGAGGAGTAACTCGGGGTTCTCCCAGCGGTGAAGAGCTAAGCTAACTAACAAAATCTTGCTAAAACCTAATTAAGGTACTTATTACTAAATTAAAATACTACTTACTACTAATCACAAACTATGGGTAATTACAATGGGAAAATAAGTGGTAAACATAGATGGAGAATTTGAGTTGAAATAGGAACATGAAGATATCAAAAATGCAAACTTTTCTAGTCTAGGACAAACAACAAACACCTAGTATGCAAATATCAAATATGAGACAAGAGTTTAGTGCAATTATCACAAGACACACAACCAATACAAAGTTAACTCTTTTATACTTCTCTTCTCATATATCTAATACTACCTCCCAAGATTATAGTCAACAAGAATTAAAAATCCAAGATTGACCCTTTACAACTTAATCATTATTTATTAAAACATAAGTACAACTAAAGAAGCAAGCTTTAAGAATTCAACCAAAGGATTAAGCTAGAACCATGTAACACAGCACTAAACCATGTTTGAATTACACAACATATCATTTTCTAATCAAAAGACTCCAACTTTAAACCAAAGTTGAAATCTTTCAAGTTTGCTTCAAACATTCAAGTATAGGGTGACAAATCCTAACAATAACAAGCATTCATTAAGCAAACAAAATGTAGAGTTAGTCAAACTATAAACATTCATTTACTCAACAATGAAAGACTAACACAAGAAAAAGATATTAAATAAAGAAGAAGAAGATTTAGAGAGTCTTACAATGCTAAAGGTGTGTACTTGTTCAAATTACACCAAGCTTTGAAGGATTAGCCTTCCATAACCAAAATATTACAAAATAATCAAAGTTCTAAAAATGAGAAAAATAAAAAAGATGAACAAATATGAGATTCAAGTTTCAAGTATGATATGAGATATGCAGTGTTGAAAATATCTCAAAATGTTGCTCTTAAATACCCTTGGTTCCGGAAACCTAAAGACTTTGAGAAATGGGTCTCATAGAACAAGAGAAAGGAAATAGCATCGCGTGCCAGCAGTATCAGACGCTGGCAGCGCCGTTGGACGCGGGCAGCGTCGTATGGCGCGGTCCACGTTTCATGCTGTATGCGTGTTTTTGCGAGAGCCATATCTATCTCGTTTCTTTGTCATTTGATGCGTACAACCTACCGTTAGAAATCTATAAGGATAAGCTATCACCTCCACTTGGACTTTCATCGATACGAGGTCTATAACTCAACATATGCCTGTTTGAAGTTGACCCTTGCGAAACCGAGATTTCAAATCTTCATTTTGGTCTTGTTTTTGCATGCTAAAGCTTCCAAAATAACACAAAACAACCAAAACCTCACAAATGTGCACCTTTTTGGCATACATTTCAATTCTTAACATCGATCACTTTCCAAAACAATCTAATTAAATGAACTTACAACAAAAAGCTAAGAGAAGTACTTAACACATAAGGAGTACTAAAGACCCATAAATTAACATTAATAAGTAACTAAATTAACCTAAATGACACGGCTTAGTTTGATGTTATCAAATACCCCCACACTTGGACTTATACTCGTACCGAGAAAAACTCAAAATTTAGCATAAACAACAGGAGTCCAGCATAGTGTGTGTGAAGGTAATGACCTCTCTTCCCTCACTACGCCTTTCTTATAACTCCCTCTTAAACAATCCACCGATGACAAAAAAAAAAAAAACAAAAACAAAACGAAAGACTCAAATTTGTGACACTCTTCTCTCGCAGCCCCTCCTTATATCATCCCTCAAGAGTAAGACATGTCATGCCACCTACTCCGACTCAACTCTTATCAACTTCTCCCTTCTTATACCTCCCAAGATCGTAGTGTGGCCATCTTTGCCTTATCCCAAGGCATAGCGAGATGGCCTTCATCACCAAACATCAAGCAACTCCACTTCTTATATCACCCCCTTATTACTCCATTAATGTATAACATGGCTACTTGGTTGGCCCCAAATTACACAATTTGCACAACCAAGCAACCCAAACACAAAGTGATCAACCAAATGTTACAACAAAAGAAAAATTTGTGAGAAAAAGAAAAATAAACTATCCTAGCCTCCTTCCTTTTTCCTCCTTATTTCTCTCTTATTTTCTCTCCAGGATTCTCTTCATAGGATGTATTATGCTCAATTTTCTTTTCTTGAAAATCCCTCATTTTGGCTAAGGTGCCCTTTTGAGTTTTCACCTTAGCCTTCCTTTTCTCTAATCGGTGGCACGCAACTCGATTTTTCATTTTACCCGGAATGCCCTTTCGAGTTTTTATTCCGTCCTCGGCCACCTTTCCACTTTTGCCGAGGTGCCCACCCTTGTGGGTTTTCACCTAGCCGGTATTTTAATTTTTCATTTTATTTTGTTGAAATGCATCAAAACATAAATAAAACGTACATATGTTACATCCAAACTCCTCCCCCACACTTAGTTTCCATATTGTCCTCAATGTGGAGGATATGTACAAAAAGTGCAAAGGAAAAAAAAAGAAATATGAAATAAGAAGTACGGATTGCCTCCCGTAAAGCGCTTTTGGTTCTCGTCGTTTGCTCGACGCCTTTTCAAGATCCTTTATTTTCAAGAGTCAAGAGCGGAACAACTCAACGCCCTTAGTAGCCGATCAAAGATGTTGGCCCACAATGTAGAGAAATGGAGGTAGTAGAAGGCCAAAAGATAACAAGTGTGAGCAAGATATAACAAATCTATGTTACGATATGGTTCCTTGTAAGAGAAGATAGACATAGTAAAAACTAATTAATATTGAGGGAATAAATGAGTTTCCTTGAGGACTAAAATGAAAGGCTCTTCAAAAAAAAATTGCGGCGGTTCCTCCTTGAGGGGGTAAGCTTCCACAAATTCTTTTACCAATATCTCTTTAGCATCCTCCTCAACTTTCACAATTGCAAGTTTTATAGTCTTAGGAGGGTCACTAACAACACCATCAAGAGCCTTTACCTCCTTTTTGTCCATCTCAACTTCCCCCAAACTCATGTCTTCTTGCTCATTCTTCTCAAACATCTCACTCCCCAATCCCGTAAAAGTCAAATTCGGGCAAGAATTACTACGAGCTAAGGGATTTTTCTCAAGGTGTGAGGCATCAACTCCGGAACAAGGAATGTGAATAGGGATCTCCCTGAATGTTAAGGCCAAAAAGGATTTCAAGTCACACACATTATTTTAATCATCCCAAAAACCATATTCATCAACAACACACTTTTTGTAATTGTGACTCATTTCATGCTTAGGGGAAGGAGGGTCTTCAACCTCAAACTCATACTCATCACTAATGAAACCATTATCAACATAAGAATCATTTAAAGTGTGCATCTCATCTTGTTCGATACTACTTTCTTCGATATCTCTAAGGAGTTGGTTTACTTGAATTTCAAGGTTTGCCAATCTCACATTGTATAGCTCTTCGATCCTCTTTAGCTATAGCCATTTCAATTTGATTTGTTTTCTCAAGGTTTTGTGCCCATTTGAGAATATCTTGCAACATGTCATTGATGCTCATTGAAGATGTGTCATGGGTGGGCATTTCCTCACTTTGGTTGAATTGGGGTTGACAAGAATTTTCCAACTCCCATATAAATGTGTCTTTAGCCAAGTAAAGGGAAAAATCCCACTTCTCTTCATAATCAAACTCATACTTAAACTTTGCATCACTCAACAATGAACATGAAACATGGTTTTTTTCATTCAACCCATTAAACAATACATGACAAAGTTCCCAAGTTTGATAAGGGTAGTGACAATTTGAGACATAGTCCCCAAATCGATCAAAATATGCATAAAACGGTTCATACTCAAATTGGGGAAAATTTAATTTTGTCATTTCATCAAAAAAGTTAAAAATCAAAACAAGTAATTGACTCCTAATATTTACAAGAACGAACAAACAAATTTAAGCCAAAAGTTTAGACTAGCTTTAGCTTTTGTTGCCTTCCCCGGCAACGGTGCCAAATTTGACGAGGTATTTTCCTAGGGTCGTTAGACTAGGTAATTACATGGTCAAATAAAAACTTATAAATCCTAAACAAACACAAGACTATCCTAATAAAAGGGTACTAAAGGGCAAGTCAAGGGTCAAACACAAAGGAAAGCGGTGAATAGCTAAGCTAACTAACAAACTCTTGCTAAAAACTAATCCCCCTACTACTAAAAGATTAAGTCACACTAAAACTTTTCCCGCTCAATATTGTGGACTCTCAGTTGGGCCCATTATTTTGGAGAGTTTTCTAATTGCTAAAGTTAATTGTTGAAAAGTCAATCAGAGCCAACATATATTGATACTTTCTAAATTATTGCAACTTGCTTAATTGTAATCTTTGCTAAAAACGTATAAGTTTTGTGAAATCAATGCTTAAATATTGCAACGTCTTAAATTATTATCTTTCCTAATAATACTGTGCACATATTTACACACAAATCTATGCTAAAGTTTAAAATGTGCTGCAAATTTAATATATTTACACCAATTATTATTTTATCCATATTCAATTTTATATATATTAACTAACTTTTAAAAGTTATAATATCATAATAATACTTTTATTTATCACCAAATATCCATCCCGACATCGTCATCGCAAACCTGGAAAAAATATTAGGTCACATCATTAATTCATCATGAAATTAAGTTAGCTCTAAATTTATAATAATAATAATAATAATAATAATAATAATAATAATAATAATAATAATAATAATAATAATAATAATAATAATAATAATAATAATAATAATAATAATAATAATAATAATAATAATAATAATAATAATAATCATCATCATCATCATAATAATAATGATTTGTCTTTAGGGTTTTTTGTTTGGTTTTTTTTCTGGCTTTTTCATTCCATGCACATGTACGTGCCCTAGCATGTGCATTAGTGGTTTGGCTCTTGTTTTTGCTTGTTTCGTACCATGCCTGTTTTAGTCCGATTTCGGTGTCCTTTTTCGAGTCTTCATGAGTGTCCGGATGGTCGTGGTAGGGGCCTTACTCAGGCCGCCTTGCAAAAGCATTTTCAGGACCGACATTGTCTTGATGGTGCTATGAGTCTGACACGCCAAACTCTTACTGATAATCTGACCGTTTTCTCTAATGCCGAGATTACTTTGAAGCGGATGGGACTTTGGTTGTGTGGGGAGTGTTTTAAAACCCATACTTTTCGCTCTAGGTGTCCGCATAGTCGGGGTGATATTGTTGAGCCTCCGGATTGTGGTGATGGCATCGTTAGCTTTATTATTCATGGTATCTCTAGACCTCACGCTCCGCCTCCCTCGGTTCTTTCATCTGATGATGGGGTTACGCTTGTTCAGTGGTATGTATCTTCGCTTGATCGTTTATTTTCTTTGGGCCTTCGCACCGTGAAATCTATTCCTCCTAAGTGTCGTCTAGGGTTTGCTCGGGTTTTGAAGGGGGTTTTGGATGATGTGGCTGACTCTCCTTGTGACCTCTCTTGCTGGGTTCGTATGCTTGTGTTGCCTCTTTGTCTGCTTAAGACCTTCGCTCCTAGGAGTAATCTTGAGTGTAGGACTGCTGTTAGGCGAAAGCGTCAGGAGGAGACTATTACCAGGGCTATTCTCGCTTGGGGGGTGCCTGGCGAGGGTTTGCAGCATTTGCAAGAGTGTTTGACTGAGGCTCCTCCTTCGTTCCATGTGGAGGATGATATGGATTTGAGTGAACTTAACCTCCGCCAATGTCGGTAGAATATTTGTGATGGTCACTATACTGCTGCTGTTAGGGTGCTTTCTTCCTCTCGCGTTGCCCCATACTCTGAGGCCACTCTTGGTGCTTTGCGAGAGAAGCACCCTGTCGTCCCATCTCCTTCATTGCCTCCTTTGCCGGTGGATCATCATTCTCTTGTTGCGTCTTCGGCGGTGCTTTTGGATATGGTCGTGGTTTTGAAGACTTTCGTTGACTTTTTCCGACTCGCCTTGTAATTTTGAAGACCGAAATTTTATTTAAAAAAATAATATTTTTAATTTATTTTTATTAAGATTTATTGGGATTTATGAAAATTTAATATAATTATTTTGAATTTATTTGGAA